>JAWPHD010005445.1:0-163516 GCA_037043455.1 Cyrtodaria siliqua | reverse complement strand
AAGTTTTATTGAATATTTGAAATCTTTATACGACAGTCGTTTAATGGTTGCACAAGTAACAGTAATGGCCACTATCTGGATGTCGTGACGACCTAATTTTAACAGCAACACTGAAAGCCAGATCTTGGGATCATCCATGTGAAGCGGTTTTCGAGAATTTAACGGATGTAAGATGGAATAGCTCACCTTTAGAGACATGAATGGCAATTCAATTTTATTATTGAATATTTTGATAAGCAGTCTTGTTTAGAGAAACATTCATGTGCCACAGAAAACATGAATTTCGGTAGAACCACCGAATGGATGCTCCCAGAATTGGATTAGTTTAAAAATGCTATATTTTGCCTCGTTTAAAAACGATAGGGCCTTCATTTTTCATCCGATTCTTTTACCAAATTTTACCAGATTGTTAATGTCAATTAAAAGCTCGGAGACAAGTTTGAAAACCAAGCCAGATCGGACCATTAACAGCGGAGTTTATGGCTAATTATTTAGTTTAAAAATGCTATATTTTTGCCTCGTTAAGGACGATAGTGCACTCGCTTCATTGATTTTATAAGAGGCCATGTTAGCCAGTAGAGCGTCTGTTAATTTTTTATTTTATTTTTTTAATTATTTTTATTTTTATTATCTCTACTGGCCAAGTTTTGAAAACCAGCCAGATCGGACCAAAGAAATGGTGCAGTTATGGCTCTTGATTTAGTTAAAAATTCTATATTTTTGCCTCCTTATAAGACGATAGTCACTCGCTTCATTGATGTTATATAGACAGCCATATTAGCCAGCAAGCGGTCCACTAGGCCCTCTTGGGCCTCTTGTTTTGTTCTTTGGAGCAGTGTCACAAATTTCATATATAAGCCTCCTTGTCATTGTCCTTTTTAATGCCAATAACTTTCAAGCGCTCCAACTGACCATTGGGTTGGAGTCCATGCCTCTTAAATACATGTACTGTCTTCAAAAACAGTGTTATAAAATGTGAAATTATTTTACTTTTTTGTCCTATAGTGTTCAAAACTTCATATATATACATCACGCTGGTCATTATTCTTATTCCATAACTTTCAGCCTTCAAATGACCCTGTGTCAAGGTCAGTTGCGGTCTCTTAAAATACATGTACCATCTCCAAATTTCACAATACAATGTAACATCTCCAAATTTGAATATGTTGAGCAATATAAAATTGTGTGGAGTACCAGATTTCATATCTAAACTCACTGCCACTGGACATTGTTCTTGACCAGCCATAAACTATAGTTTCACTTGTTTTAAATACTACACATTTCAATCTCTGCACATTTCAATGCGAGTTTTATAAGAGGTTTGACAGGAACATAATTACTTGAACTTTAAGTGGCTACTGCAGATGGGTAAGTTTGGTACTCCAGTAAAAGTTTATCACAGAAATGAAGATTAAACTGTCAAATATAATTACTATTGTATTGTACAGACCACCAAATTCATTTGTAATAAATCTTTTTCATACTAGTTTAAAACTTATTTATTTTTACATGTGATTGTAAGAATCACTCTCTCAATGTCTTCCTAGGTAGAACCAGTACTAAGGCAATGCAGATAAAGTTGTCTTGTTCAGGGACACAACACATATGATTCTTTTTATTAGTATGTGTTTTTCGAATGTAAAATGAGTGTCCGTGACGTGCCTAAAAATTTGAACATATCAACACATTTTTTGGTTCCCTGCATCGAGCCAAGATCCGAAAAGTCACTTTTTTTTAGGAGCACCTCCCAAAAATTCAACTTTGTTATGGGCTATTTTTAGAAATTCGGCACTTCAATGGTTTTAGTTTTTTTCCACCTTTGAGGTAGCCCAATATGAGAGTATATGTTTCTGAGGTATTTTTTGAGGCTCAATCTAAATCGATGTCATCGGTTTTTGTTATAGCCAAGTATAAATTGCTATTGCTCAGATGCCAGCAGCAATATCACATTAATTCGGCTGACACTTCCTGATTAAATACACCATACACTTAGATTTAAAATGTCATTTTGTGAAACAATACAAGTTGACAAACTGGATAATTGCACCAATTATACAGCAATGTCAAAATAACCTGTGTACAACGACCAAATTTAAGATCAATTTCAAGTGTTTTTTTAAATTATATTTATCTAAATCAAAAAGAATTTCTCTGTTTAAAGGGACACTGTAACTTTTGAGATTATAAAAGCACAATAATTTGCATATATAATTATGTTGACGACATTTATCACAACTAGACAATACTGAATATTTCCAATGATATCTTCTTCAGGGCTGGTGTGGCGCTAGTCGGTATTCGCGGCGGATTTTGTAACCGGAAGGCCCCCGGGTTCAATCCTCCGCGGTGTCCACTGAGTTCTGTCGGTGTGTTCTTGGGCAAGACACTTTCACCTTAGCCTCGTCCGCGTCGGATGGTGGACGTAAAACCGAGGGCGGGTCCCGTGTATCGGCTATCCTCCGAGCAACGTTAAAGAACCATAGGAATCTATTCGATAATAAGAGTAGGGAAGGGTTCCTGGATTCTATGTATCCTTCCCCTCTCTCTGGGGCGGCTCTAAATAACCTATACCGAGTTGATGAGCCGTTAAACAACATTCAATTCAATTCTTCAGACAGTACATGTATTTAAGTGGACTTCATTTCTCTATATTCCAAAACCTGTAAAGATTCTGGAAATAAATCTTTCTACCTGATTCATTAAAGGAATTAATGTTTAAAGCGATAATTTAATGTCAGATGAATAGTAAGAGAAGGTCATGTTTCCAGATTCCTGTGTATATCTCTCTTGGGTGGTTCTAAAATTAATATTTTTTATTTATGGACAGTGTTCCTTTTAAAACTGATATAAGTGGGAAAACATTCATGATTGTTTACCATATTACTTCTAATACAAGCTTTAAAAGGCTGTGTAACTCTGCCGAAATGAGTCAGACTTATTGGTCATGGATAACGTTTCTTGTGGTAAGATTAAGACTATGATTGCCGACAACAGTGTGTTTGACCACGTTAACAGTTACTATAAACCCCTCGGATTTTTGTAAAGATGAAGATTGCTTGAAACATGTATGATGGACATTGTCACTTTAGGCGAGACACCATGTTGCGCAGCAACTCTTGTAAGCTCTACTGACCAAAGGCCAGGAAGAGCTTTATGGGATGGAGTTTGTCCGTCGCCGGTCTGTCCGTTAATTTTTGCCTTGTAAACATTCTAGGGCCTTCGTTATTAATCGGAATCTTTACGAAACTTTTGCCAGCGTCTTTATATCAATGAAAGCTTGGACAAGGTTTGAAAACCAACCAAATCGGATCAGTAACACCGGAGTCATGGCCCGTTTTTTTTCTTTCTGAAAAATGACCATTTTCTGCCTTGTGAAAACTCTAGCACCTTCATTATTATTTGATCTTTACCAAACTTGCACAGATTGTTAATATCAATGAAAGCTTGGACACTTTCGAAAACCAGCTAAATTGGGTCAGAAACACCAGTCATGGCCCTTGTTTTTTACTGAATAAATGCCATTTTTGTCTTAGTGAACACTCTAGCACCTTCATTATGTCACCCCCACTTTTTGGAGGGGAGACGAGACATTAAGTCTCCTCCACTTTCTGGAGGGGAGACGAGACATTATGTGTGGAGGGGAGACATATTGTTTTTTGTGCTGTCTGTCTATTGTCTGTCTGTCATCTGTCTGTTGTCTGTATGTCACAAACCTTGTCCGCACTAGTTTTTCCTGAACCCCTGGCCGAATTTCAACGAAACTTTTACAGGGATGATCAGTACCAAGCCTAGTTGCGCATATCATCGCTCGTGTTCCGGTTAATTGATTTTTTGGCAGAGTTATGGCCCTTTTAATGCTTTTTAATACACAAACCGTGTCCGGACTAGTTTCTCCTTATTAATCCCTGGCCGGATTTCAATGACACTTTGCAGGGATAATCAGTACCAAGCCAAGCTATGCACGTCTTCGCCGTGTTTCTCGGTTTGACTGATTTTGGCAGAGTTATGGCCCTTTTTTCTGAAAAATGCCATTTTTCTGCCCTGTGAACACTCTAGCACCTTCATTTATTATTTGATCTTGGCAAACTTGCACAGATTGTTAATATCAATGAAAGATGCAAAGTTCAAAAAAACAGCCAGATCGGATCAGCAACACAATTGTTATCGCCCTTGTTTTTCTGAAAATGCCATTTTCTGCCTTGTGAACACTATAGCACCATCATTTATTATTTGATCTTTACAAATTTGCGCAGATTGTTAATATCAATAGAAAGCTCGAACAATTTCGAAAATCAGCCAGATCAGATCATTGATTGAATTGGGGTTTACGGCGCACCAACACAAGAAAGGTTATATGGCGCCCAAACAGGGATGAACATGCCAGGCTCATACTCCATTTACATCTAGATAAAATATGGAGAACGGGCCTAGAACCTTCCTAACCTGCAGAACTGCAGAGTTTGCTGCAAAATTCTATTGTATGACACTCCATTTACGATGGAGCCACGTTTCCACATTTGCATATGCGGTGTCATGAAGACCTTGAATGAGCATAAAAATGATAAAATGAAACATGAAGGGGGGGGTCCTACCCCTCTGCCTCTAGCGGGATTTGCAGTGGTTGTATTCTACCCCGGCAACCACACGGGGACAGATCAGAATGAGTAACAAGAGTTGTCGCCCTTTGTTTTTTTCTGAAAATGCCTTTTTCTGCCTTGAGACTCCAGCAACCTTCATTTATATTGATCTTTTTCCAAACTTGCACAGATTGTTAATATCAATGAAAACTCAGACATGTTAATCGAAATGAGTAACAGCAGAGTTATGGCCCTTGATTTGCTGAAAAATGCCCTTCTGCCTTGTAAATGCTATAGCACCTTCATTAGGTCTGCCCCCAATACTGGGAAGGAACATGTTGTTTTTTAGCTTGGATGTCGGTTCCCTGTCTGGGATCTCCGTCTGTCTGTCTACAAGTTGTGTCCACCATTTCTCTTGAACTCAGCTCGAGAGGATTCTTGAAATAACTTGGCATAAATGTTCACCATATCGAGACGACGTGCAGAGCGCAACTTCCAGCCACGTCCGGGTCTATATTTCGTGTCGTCTCGCCATCTCTCTTGAACCGCTCAAGGAATTTTTAAATAACTTGGCACAAATGTTTCACCATTATCGAGACGATGTTGCATGAGCGCAACTTCCAGTCAGGTCAAGCTCACAGTTAGAGGTCGAAGGTCATATGCACTGTATTTTGTGTCCGTTCCATATCTCTTGAAACGCTGGAGGGATTTTTAAATAACCTCGCAAAAAATGTTCACCATATCGAGGCGACTTGCAGAGCGACAACTTCCAGCCACGTCCCGGTTCAAGGTCAAGGTCACATTTAGAGGTCGATGGTCATGTGCACTATATTTTGTGTCCACTCCATATCTCTTGAACGCTCTCGAGAGATTTTTAAAATAACTGCCAAGAGACAACTTGCGGAGAACCCTTGGCTGGACTTCAACGAAACTTTGCAGGGATGATTCAGTACCAAGCCTAGTTATGCACGTCATCTCCGTATTTCGGTTGAAAGAATTTTGGTGGAGTTATGGCCCTTTAAAGGTTTTTAAATATACAGATTTTGTCAGGACTAGTTCTCCTGAACCCCCTGGCCAGATTTCAGTAAAACTTTGCAGGGATGATCAGTACAAGGCCTAGTTGCGCTCCACGGTGAAATGATTTTTAGGCTCTACTGGCCAGCAGAGCTTATGGGATGGATGGCGAGTTGTCCATTATCTGTTAACTTTTTACCTCTCATCGAGACGATAAGGGCCTTCATTTTTTCAATCCATCTTTTACCAAACTAGATTGTTAATATCTTATGAAAAGCTAGAACAAGGTTCGAAAAGCCAGATCGGGTACCCCGAGTTGTGGCCCCTTTGATTTAGTTATAAAAATGCTTATAGTTTTGCCTCGTTAAGACAATTTATAGTGGGCCTTTATTTTTTCATCTTGATCATCTTACCAAACTTTACCAGATTGTTTAATATCAATGAAAAGCTCGAAAACACCAGCTCAGATTGGAGACCAGTAACAGCACAGTTATGGCCACTTGGATTTAGTTAAAAAATGCTATATTTTGCCACGTTTAAGACGATAGGGACAAACAAATACTCCAGGAAGTTTTATTAAACCCCCTAGGAGGAATTGACTAGAGTTTTGCAAATCACATTATAAAATTACGAGGTTACATTTTTTCTGTATTACTCCCACAAATGACCACATGTAATGGAGCATTTGGTAGATTTGGGGAACCATTGCCTGACCAAACCCTGAAAACATTTTATAAATGTATACATAAAAAAAAGATTGAGATATTTGTAAAAAAAAAAAAAAGAAGAGAGAATTTTGGACATGTCTGCAAGTGTTGTGAATTGATTGAAAAATTGAAATTTTATTATTATAGACAAATTACCCATTATAAGCAAACCAGTGACAAATCTACTATTATTAATTTTGTGATAAAGTCAGCATCTAAATGGTGTAGTAGAATTTTTGTTTTTATATATATATTATATAATTGTTGTTTTAATTAGGGTCAATTAGGGGACACACACATAATTCCACTTATTGATAGGTAATAGATAATTGCCTAGAAAGATTACTCTCTTCATCTTTATCTCTATAAAGAATTTCACTATAGTTTATTGCTCTCCATAACCATGCGTTTGTTTACAAACAGAACACACTGACCAGTAGAATAAACCACTCCCACTGTGCCGAATTTGCTTAATGGCCTCTACCGTAACGGTTATTGAAGATTTTGAGATCCGGTCTTTAAAGACGATAGGGCCTTCATTTTTCATCCGATCTTTACCACAAACTTTACCAGATTGTTAATATCAATGAAAAGCTCGGCCAAGTTCAAAAACTAGCTATATTGGATCATTTATACTGGAGTTATGGCCCTTGATTTTCTGAAAATATGCTATATTTTTGGCCTCATTGACGAAAGGACCTTAATTTGGCCGGGTTGAATGATTTGGTTTTGGCGGAAGTTAATGGCCCTTTACAGGTTTTACTATACAAACTTTGTCCCGGACTAGTTATCCTGAACTCCTGGCCAGATTTAAACTAAACTGTAGGGTAATGACCAGTTCCAGGTCTTAGTTGTGCATATCATCGCCATGTTCCAGTTGAATGATTTTTTGGCAGAGTTATGGCCCTTTAAAAGGTTTTAATACACAAACTTTGGACTAGTAGACTATTGTATTTTTCTTTGTTAAATCAGTAGCTACTTATTTTTTATCTGATCTTTACCAAATTTGTTTAGAATGTTAATATCAACACAACAAGACACCGGGAATTTCTCCGCTATATATTGCATGTACAATTTGCTGCTGTTAATCGAATGGTACATGGCTACGTAAGATCTTTCCATTCTGAAAAAAAGACTGAAACAACAAGAAACAGCAAAGTTTCATTATTAACAGAGTACGCGTTTGGCTCAAGCATGTGAGCAAACTTTGGATGCAAAATGTTGCAAACTCTTTACGTTAAAAATACAGTACTGAACTGGCTCAATCTTCAAAGAGGAACTTCAACATTTATAAATTTCTTGTTACGTGTACTGCGACTCAAACGTCTACAACATCACAGTTGTGTCCTTTTAACTGTAACTTTTTTTTTACAAAACATCTTGGGATTTCCTTGGAATATATATGAAATTAAATAATTATGCAGTATATACAATATATAGTGGAAATTTACGCGTCGGGTTTCTTTTTCCTTTTTTCCTCAAAATCCTGGCTAACGAAAAGGTTAATGCAAACTTACAAAAAGGTTAATGTAACATGTTTTGGAGAAAGTAGGTAACAGTCAGTTTTCTGGGTAAGGTCACTGCTACATTAGAAGAAGTAGCTGTTAACAGTTTGGTGAAGATTGGACATGGTTATGCTAAGATATAACAAACAGAAAATGTGGACACCTGCCCGGATTACGCCCATTTTTAGCTTTGGCGGCCATCTTGGATTTTGCCATCTTGGCATAAGCTCTGCTGATCTGTGATCAGTAGAGCTCTGATCTGTGATCAGTAGAGCTAACTAGAAAGGTGTTCCATGGAACACTTGCGTGGCTTGCTGGACATGTGTAATAACAATCCTCGAGATCCCCCAAGTGTCTGCCATGCTACACAGGCGACATAAAAATGAAGACCATATCGCGTAATAAGCTAAAAATGAACTGACAACTCCGAATCACATAAGCTCTGCTGGCCAGCAGCCAGTAGACCTAAAACAATTGACAGAAAACTGTGAAACTTGGCACACATTATCATCACCATAACTCGGTCATGCATTTTATTAGAATTATCCACCTTTTCACCTTTATAGATGCCCCGTGTGGTTGCCGGGGGCCCCGTTTGGTCACGGGGCAAAGAATACGGCCACTGCAGATCCCTTTGGAGGGGTAGGCAGAGGGGTAGAATCCCCCCAAATTCATGTTCATTTTATCATTTTTTGTTCATGTTCATTAAAGGTCTTCATCATGATCCCTGCATTGTTTCAGGTGCTATCTCGCCCGCATCAAGAGAGCAGTGGCAGAAAAACAATAACGTGGCTCCAGCGTAAATGGAGTTTCTACAATAGAATTTGCAGCAACTCTGCAGTTTAGGGTGAGAAGATTCTAGTCCCATTTTCCATATTTTATCTCGATGTACATGGAAGATGAGCCTGGCATGTTCATGCCTTTCAGGCGCCATATAACCTTTTCATGTGTTGGTGCGCCTTAAAACCCCAATTCCTTTATAGATGTTTCGTTAAAATTTTGAATGTAATGATATTCAAAAAATCTGGCCCTTCTTGAGAATATGCTTAGACTTAAGCCAAAGTATACAAATTTCAATCACAAATATTTCTATAAGTTTAAAGTATAAATGTTCATAACAGCTGCTATATACACACGATTAATACTAATAGCATCTTCATACGTTTGTTATCTTTGAAAGTCATGGGAATATTTTTGAACAAAATTTGAGTACTTTAGCTCAAGTCGAAGAATAGTTGATGAATTACAGGCCCGAGCTTTAATTAGGACCAGTGACTGCGGTGTGGCCTGGTGTTAGAGCATCCGCCTCACGTGTGAGGTCGTGGGTACCAAGAACGTCATAGAAATGGTACTGGTAGCTCCCTTGCCTAATGTACAGCATACAACGGATACTTCTAGGACTGGTCAACCCTGTGTTGATATAATTCAACTTGGTCATGTGTCTACGGCATATTCCAGTGTGGCAGCACTATAGAGCATTGAGCTCACTGTTCACCCTCGTCATACGACATTGTTAAAACCAGCCATCAAGAGTAACTGACATGCCAGCCAATGTGGTCAAGATTCAAAGTTAATATCACTTCAGGGATTGGAGGCGATCTAGAAGAGTTACTGATGCCAATACAAATTACAGTGCTCCAGACAAGACGCGTATCTGCGTAATTAAGCCTATTTTTTCATCAAAAACGCATAAAAACAAAATAAATACGTACAAAAACGCATTAAAAAATTGTCAAGTATTGAGAACAAAATACCCGCGTACTTTAATAGAAAAATCGAGTGCGCCCAATCATACTCGATACTTATTGAAGTTTGAGGTATTGAATGACAATCGAGTACCTCCAGGAATTACTAGTCGATGCTTGCAAGAAGAAAAAAAAGAAGTCAGCTGTTCGACACAAATGCCATTTAAAAAAAGTCAGCTTTAATGAATATATATGAGCCGAATAGGTAATTTAGCGTAACGTCTAAGAGTAGATCTAAACATTTTTACATTGCTTTTTTTCAAAACTTGATTTTAAGAATACGCATTAGTAAATGTAAATTCGCAATACACAAATTTTTTCATGCGTACACTACGCACTTATCTGGAGCACTGAAATTACAAGAGAAACCCCTCACAAAACATGCTTCCATTTCATATGAAATGTGAACGTTTAATAAGCCCTATGAATTATTAATACTAATTCTGGACTAAAAAATACGATGACTGTATATTCTTGTTTAGCCGTAATATTCAAGTAGCTATCCCGACAAATAATGTGAAAATTACACTACAAAACCATTTTATATCAAAACTCTATCCAGGTGATGTAATAATGTACTGTAAGAAATGATTATTAAGCAGTCAAAATTTAGCGCAGAAGAAGATTTTCGATGGTTTCGGGCATATTAGCGCAATGATAAATCGGCCATAGATATTTTAAAGTAGCGCTCCAGCTTGCTCTGCAATTTCCGATAGGTCATCATCGACACAGCAGCTTCGATTGCTTTTATTTGTTAATCATGCCTTCAAGCTGTCCACAAAATTGTTTAGTGTAACAGCGTTTCCATTTCTGAGTGAACACATCTAACAAACACGGGAAACCCAAACACACTGAAAATACGATTCAGATATTGTAAAAAATGTTGCCAGAACAGTGATTGAAAACTACTACTAGTGTCTATTGATAAAAACGGTGTTAGTGTGTACCCCTGACTGAATATGCGTAAAATGAATTTGAGTTACCGAGTTGGAAACTCTTAATTTGACCTCCAGTTTTGGGGTTTAGCCTGGCTGGTTAAAGCCGTTTATATTGTGTCCAAATAGTTTGGATTCTCAAAATATGTAAGTTATAGATATACCTTGTCGTCAGTACTCACTGCCAATTTTTACAAAATGTAGGTTTAGAAATGGGTTACATATTTTGTAAAATTTGGCTGTTGTTAGCTGGACAGCTACTTGAATTCAGATGAGGTATATATTGCTAGTAGTTGTACATATCTTAATGGTTTTACTCTTATTTGGATAGACACCCATTCCTCTTCCAGATCGCTTCACGTCCTTTTAAGAAGTAGTTGCCACAAAATCGTATTTTTAAAATCTTATTTTAACTGTGATGGCCATTGTGATAGAATCCAACTGGACAAAATGCCCTCTGACCGACGCAATTAAGCTCCTTAGGGTTCCCAGGAAGGATGAATTCCCAGTTGAATATCTGGTCAACCCGACTTGAACATTAGGACCAGCTAGATATGAAGAGTAGCATTCCTGTAACATTTCATGAAAATCCATCAAGCAGTTTCAGCGGAATATCGCACAAAAACCATTATGGACAGACACATCAGCTTTGCTAATCTTACGCTGCATCACGGTATAAACCCTGCTGATCGGAAACAAACAACAAATCAAGCTTGCTTTTTTTTCTTTATTATTTACAGAGAACCACCATCTACTCGTCGTCCTCCGAGCGCAGTCTGGCGTTGGGATTGGTTACTTTAATAGCCAGCTGTTGGGCACGTTCGACGATAGTCTTTCGCTTCTTGCTCGAGACTTGATGGGCAATCTCTGCGGCGAATGTTCGGTTTTGCATCAGAAGTACTTCTAATTCCTGAAACAAAAAGAAAATGGGAGCACGTTAAAGAACCGTAGGAATCCGTTATTACGAGTAGGGCAGGTTCTAGGATTCCTGGGTATCCTTTCATGGAGCAGCTAGTATTAAACTATATATGATGTGTTGATATATGATGTGTCGATGAGCCTTTGAACAACACTGCATTAAATTCCTATTATAAATTATACTTTTTTTTTCAGTACTGGCCGAGTTCTGGTTCATACTAGCAATCTTTCTGTAGTATGTAGACACTGTGCCAAACATACTGGATAATACTGTATGGTTAAAGGGACATATCCATTTTAATGTGTACCTTGATTAGTTAATATACAGCAGCTTGTAATGATTAAAGGCAGAAATGCTTATTAAAATTTAAAACAGGCATAGTGACTATAATAAATATTTCCAACAAAATGCAAAAACACACTACTTTTTAAGATAATTTCTGAAAATTTAGTAGCCACAGGCTATTTAGCTGACATTGGCATAGTAACTAAGCATCTGCAAGCCTTAAAACAGGGAGAATTTTGGGATTCAATAAATACATAGAATTTAACATTGGAAACTAAGCAAAAAATAGATTCATTAAATTGTGCATAAACTGATGTACTACCCAGGAATCAGCGACTAAAACCACTAAACATTTACCGTCAAACACAAGCCTAAAATGAGCTGAAGTATGAAGTAAAACACCAAAAATGTTATCCTCTGAACACTGCACCTAGCATACATCAGCAACTGTGCAGGCTGCAGGGCCAACTTTTTGGCTCAAAGTAAGTTTTTAATTATGTTTCAATGAACGGCTGGGGACATGAGTTATAAAGTAATATTCATAATTTTGATAAAGCATCATCAAAATAAACTGACCAATCAGTTACCAGAAACTTGACATAACTAAATTCTTATAGTCGTTCTTTAACCTAGATGTTCAACCTAGTTTACGGTTATAAATAAGGTGTTAACACTATGTGACTATTTTAAAACCAAGCATATTTCATGCACATTTATGCAAACTGATTCAATGTATGTATCGTCAAAAATTGAATCTTGAAAATTATCATCCGTTTACTCTGCCAAATATTTTTATTTTACTATAGAACCTAACGATAAAAACCGAGTAAAACAAAAACAAATGTAATCGCCTAGTAAAAATAAGGTAAAGTCTCAACATTTTGGCAATGGAAAATCATGAATAATACACTTCTACTCAACAAAAATCTTGTGTCGGCCCTGTTATGATTAAACATAAAGATAAAACATAGATACTACATATATAGGGCTATATTATGCAAATAAAGCCAGATTTTTTACATTTTTTCTATACTTAACTATATTTTTTGCTTCTTAATTTCTTGAACAAATATGTCAAATAGTCAAAAAAAAATCAGTTCTAGAGAAATTATAAAATTATTGTTGTTTTTTTTAATTTTAGTAACAGCAGCCATTTGTAACTGGATTTTAGTTTGAAGAATGATGGCCTATTTGCGACTTAAAAATGGAGGCAACAAATAAACGTAAGTATATTTAACGGTCTAAAATGTAGGTCACGCTGACTGGGAGATCTGCTTTTGGTTGACATGTATAGTACTCATCCAGACTAATGTATGAAGAATTTACCAATCTCACTAAAATCAGAACTTTTATCAGGCTACGATACTCTACAATACTAAGGATCTCACAACACTGCATTCATTTGGAGGTCATGTCAGCTTGACCTTAAGATTAGCCAATCAGATTTCAAACTTCAAAATCGCTCGGTATAGAATGCTTCAATGCGCATGCCGCGTTTCAGTCAAACGCTGTGGAGCAATCTCGGTATTGAAAGAGACAATGTCCGTAACTTTTAGCTTATAAAACACAAAATATAGGTTGAACATAACACACCAACCGTTACTGAATATTTACTGAATATTTACACGTGATTGTTTGATGGAATTCAATAGCTTACAAAAAAAGATGCACCTATTCATGGGGTTGAACCCACACTAAAATTTCACTCAATAAGAACAGAACGTTGCAATAGTCCATGTCGCCATCGACTGAGCTAAGCGGACCAGAAATACTATTTAGAAAACCTAAGGTTGCAATAATCTCGGCAGAATCTATATTTTTCAGATACGGTTTATATGCCGCAGAGAATCATATTGATAGAAAAGGTCTCGTACATTAATTTTAAAACTATGTTATGTTAACTTGACTAAAAATTTTATAACAAAATAAAACATTACTATTTATAATTAAATAGATAACTTGGGACTTTTCTGTCTGGCTATACATGTTACACAAAAATGAATATTGAGTTTGACTCTTGCAAGTATAAACTAACTTCGTGTTGGGGAATGAAAGATTTGTTTGATTTTTTCTTTGTTTTAAAATAATTCTATTGATTAAAAATATCTTCATCAGGTCTAAAGTTTTTACAAAGTTTTCTTCCAAAGATTGGTAGCATTTAGTTAGTATACCTATATGTAAGTATACTTTAATGTATACCTATTATATGTAAGTATACTTTAATGTAACCCTCTGAATAAAGGGACATGCGACAATCTGGGCTAATGATTCTGAAGCTGGGCCCCTAACTTTTGCAAGCAAGGGGCCCAGCTGGCTCCTATTCCAAAACAGTTAATCTGTGCCCCTGTTAGGTTCTGTCAACTTTTGTGTATGTTATGAAAATATGTTTATTCATATTTCATTTAAAATCTCAAGTAAATCTGCTCCGATCCATTTCTTCGCGATTAAAACATGAGAAAATATCAAATTATTCCAAAATCACATTAAAATAATCAAAACGAGGTTGTTATGTTGGTAACTCCCGTTTTGCTTTTTGCTTCGCGGTGTCAAGTAAATTGATTGATTATGAATACAGACGGACATTTTTTGTAACAATTTATCAACTTCTAGTCATATCTGACCATTATCCACCGAACTATAACAATTTGACGCGATTAACTATAAACTGGCACAAGCAACTGTAAAACTATTTTAGCGTAAATTCGGATACGTTTTACTTCGGATGCTTTAAAATGTTCTACTTTCACTTTGCGTTTTTTTTAAAAATGTTATTCACTTAAAAAGAAACAACGGCTCAGTGCTTCAATATATTGACAATGAATTGTATGAAAAAGAAAAGAAAAAAGACAGAATCTAGAAAAGCAACTAAAACAATTAAATGAGCGAGAACTGTATTACACATGTACCTGATTTTTTTATTTATAACAACTTTATATTTTATTTCCTTTCCAACAATAAAATTGCCTTTTTTTTTTTGTTTCATTTTGAAATTTCTGCGCGCTGGAAAATCCCCTTTTTAGCGAGCTTAAAATTGACCTATTGAGGGAGCACCCTGCCCGAATTAAAACCTGGGGGAAACACTACTTTCCCCACAGTCTTTGAATTAAAATGTTAGTGTCACTAGCCCGAATTCTTATATACTCAAAGAAAACCCCTACATTTTTCTTTAGCCCGACATCAATTAAAAAAAAATCACTAGCCCGAATGAGTTGACTAGCCCCGGGCTTCGGGCTAATGGATCAATTCGAAGACTGATTCACCATTTATAAGTCACAACTCTAGCTGCTTATGCCACTGTGTTACTGCTCTTAATAATGAAAATGTTTATAGTGGGAAGGAACAGTTTATATATAACTGGAGTGCGTTTATATATAACTGGAGTGCGTTTAATAATCCTTTTGGTCTGGAAACATTAGGCTATATCTGCCAAGTAAGGTTTCACAAATTGCCAAATCTTAAATCAGACGCAAGATGTTTTCCAATCGTACTTACCTTAACGTTATGTACAAGGAACTTTTTGAAGCCATCGGGCAGGACGTGTTTTGTTTTCTTGTTTGTACCATAACCGATGTTGGGCATCTTGTACTGACCCTTGAACCTTCGTCGCACTCTGTTGTCAATACCCTTGGGCTTACGCCAGCTTTCCTGTTATAAAGAGAATGGTTTACAATTTGTGAACAAAACTATGCACTGATGTCAAAATAAACTGCATTGACCTATAAATGGCAAACATCAACCATATAAATATATCTGTAAAAGATAATTTTGGTTTGCAGGGCAAAATAAATAGAGCTTTCAGATTGGCTGAAAATTACATATTGATGTTTTGCCTAAATTTTACCTCCACCAATCAGATAGGTCCATTTACTTTGCCCTGCATAAATGGAAGACGAGCCTGGCACGTTCATTCCTGTTAGGCATCATATAACATGACAAGTAGATTTCAAAGGTCCACTTGCCCGGACTGAAAAGTCACTTGCCCTGATTTTTTTGTATCTTGCCCTGAAATGGTTATTACCAATAATTGTTGTTGACGGTACATAATTTTTGTCGATATTGAATATTTTGCTTTTTTACTTTGTTTTATTTATAATTAATTATACACATATGATTAGAATCGAACAAGAAGATTCTATTTTCCTATTATTTATCTATTGCATCATATAACTAAAACAATATTATTTTCTTTTACAGTTTTAGGATCGCGCCGCAAATGACGTCAAAAAACGTTCCGGCTCCCGAAAATTAAACCATCTAAAACAGGTGCGCATTCCCGGTGTTATTTAGCAGCTTGCATTTGTGAATAAGCTTTCCTTGTTAAGCGTTTTTAAGATACAGACTTGCTAAACAAGAACATAAAATAGAAAAATATTATAGCCCGATGGGCAACCATTTTTAAGAGAGACTAGCACGGATTCAGATTGGACTAGCCCCGGGCGTCGGGCTATCCTATTCTTGGAGCCCTGTAGTCATATTTACTTAATCAATGAAATCTTACATCTTCCCCAAAATGAGAAATAAGTGTGTTTTTTTCCCAAAACGGACATGCCTGGGCCTCTTCCCAATTTTGTGGAAAAAAGCCCTGTATAAGCTTTCATGTTTTGGTGCGCCGTAAAACCCAATTCAATAGCAGTCCCAGTCGGATTACATCAGTGCTTCTGCTACAAGGAGTAATTATATTACTGGCATGGAGTGAACAACTGACAGCATTTCTATTCAATTTAGGTTGTCTTTAAAATTCTTAAAGATAATACTTGTTATTTCCCTAAGTAACTCCCATCCTTCTGTTCATAGTACTGTCAGTTTATTGCGGTGGTGGAAAGACCACACATATTGCTTGGGTTATAACCATGCTCCAACCTCTGCAAGCAAACTGAAGCATTATATTTCACATTGTTTACTAAGACTAGGATCTGAAGTCACAACATGACTTTGATAGCAGTGAAACGCGAGTATCATATAGCGAGTAGGTGTGTTAAACCACTACATTGTATTTCTGAGTGAATGAGTATGGTGACCGGTTTGTGTTATATTTGACCCGAGACTTACATGGACTTTGTCATATCTATCAGACTGGTGGCGAATAAACTTCTTGGTCCTCTTGACCACCTTCTTGTCCTTATTAAGTGGTCTGATAGCCATCTTGATGGCCGGTGTCTGAAAACAGAAATCAACAGTTGTTTGAATATATTTATATCATTCAATCACTGGTGTACATAATATAACAAGGATTAGAACGCAAGAATATAAGATCAGGACAGTTTTCTAACAAGCTGACACAGTTAGGGTAAAGTACTGTTAGGGTCCTCGATAACATAACTACTGTCGTTTTCAACCGTACATTTGACTGTATACAGGATTTCCAAAGGAACGGTGCAACACGATAATGACGTGGAATAGATATTATAAATGAGTGATTAAAATTAGGGAATGTATCCAAAACGAAATGTTTGTTGTCAACTTTTTCATGTAAACTCATGTGCAATACATTTCACTCGCCGAGAAGTATTTGCTTGTGGCTTACAAGATACACTTTAATTAAAACTCATTAATAACATAGTAAAGTCAATTGTCAACGATAAAGTTTTGAGGATGGTCACAAAGTTATTAGATATAGTCGGATATTGTTTACACATTTACGTACCTAACCTATTTAGTTAAAATTTGGCCGGAAAAGGAAGTAGTAAGGATGGCGCCCCCAAGTGGTAGACCCCAAGAGCGATAACTCTTTCAAGATTTTGCACAGGGCGTGCTCAAAAACATCACTATGTCGTCGTGGTGTTCAAAATTACATGATCACATATTTTAGAGGTCCCTTACCAGTAAAATTTCGTACAAGTGTACCATATATAAAAATGTATACTGAATGATTAAATATAACAGAGGTAGTGATTGCGTAAACGCATAGACGTAAACACTCTTAGACCACTGGTTATAGGTGTTAATTATTGCACAAAACCACAGACATATCAATCGTTATTAGGTCTGAGGCAAAACTCATACTCACGGGTTAAGGGGGCACTCCACAGTTTAATGTCCAATTCTCAACAATCAAAGCACGCACGCACACACACACCACTCTCTCTCAAAACAAGTTTAAAATGTAATTTTACCAATATTTCAAATGTCAATAAATAACAATAAACACATTTTTATCCGCATATCTGGGTCATTTTTGCACTCATCATACTCCACCCCCACCCACCCACCCCCACACCCTCACCCACACCCATACCCCCACCCCACCCCACACACCACTCTCTCTCAAAACAAGCTTAAAATGCAATTTTACCAATATTTCAAATGTCAATAAATAACAATAAACACATTTTCATCCGCATATCAGGATCATTTCTGCACTCATCATGCTCTTGCATATCAGGAAATGCTAAATTGTACATACCTTCACTGGGGTTTTAAGAAGTTATTTCAAATTGATGAACCCGTGTTTGCCAAAATAGCTAATTTTGGAAGTTTTTGATAGTTTTGCATTTTTCTATTTATAGCTTCAAAAAAGACATATTCCAATATATTAAAACTTGAATAAACATATAAGTACTCAAAAATGAAAAATACAACAAACATGCACTTCATAATTATTATTAATACAATCCATGGACCTAAAAGATGCTTAGTTGTATATTTCTGATTTATAAAGGCACATATTAATGTATCATTCGGTATAATATATTCGTTCTTGTATTTATATACAGGAGTGCAAACACTTTTGAATTCAAAATCCTGAGATATTTTAAATTAAAGAATTAAATCACGAAAAATCCATTAATATACTTATGACGCCCCTTACAAACTCCACCGCCTCAAACCCCCCCCCCCCCCCCCCCCCCCCACCAACCCCACCCCGCCCATTACCACCACCACCACACACCCTCCAACACCAACCCCAGGGAAGACGTCCGAGTTTTAAGTAATAAATCATTTGACATGCTATGTAGCTCTTTCATAGACGACTATTATACCACCTAATGTGCAAAAGTATGGAAAAATGACACTGTAATTTAATTATTAGTGTATTTGATGCCCCTTTTCCCAGGGCCCACCGGTGATGTAGGAGGAAACAAATATATACAGTGTAATCACATCATCATATTGTTTCATTTGAGAAGCCTGGGTGTGGAGCCATCATCATAATGTTTCATTTGCGACATAATTACAAAAAATAAATAAAAAATATATCCCAAATCCCCAGACTGCCGAGTTCGAAATAATAAAATCGTTTGATATGTTGTTTATCTTTCATAGACGATTACATACACTACGTTATTTGCAAAAAATATGGAAAAATGACAGTGTAATTAAATTTTTAGTGTATTTGACCTTTTGACTCTCCCTGAGGGCCCCTAGGTGCGGAGCCAACAATAATGTTGCTCTTGCACGCCGTCATCATAAGGTGAAGTCATACCATAAGTTGGATTGAATTCCGTTCAGCGGTTTAGGAGGAGATACGGTAAAGGACGGACGGACAAACGGAGGCGATTTTAGTATACCTTTTTTTTTTTTTTAAAAACGTAGGTATAATAACGATCATATAATATTTGCATATTTTTATTATGAACATGAATACCTAAATTGAATTTTACAGTCGCACAGCTAAGGTCATATGGCGACTTTCCAGCTTCCATTGGTGTAGGAAAACCCCAGGTACCCCTCCGAACAATTTTCGTGCACGGGCGGGCACCTGGGTAGAACCACCGACGTATAAACATGAATAAAAACCCTGGGTACAACACATATTACGTATAAACATGAATAAAAAACCTGATGATTCCAGCAAGTATTATTCAACACATATTATGTTATCAATCACATTAAAACAAGACCCTTTGTCACGTTACGATACTACACGGTACTAAGGCTATATAGCGAAGAGTATCAAAGCGTAATTACATGATTTTAATGAGATTAATTATGTTATTTAATTAAACGGAAGACATTTAAAAAAAATCATGCATGATCGTTAACGTTTATAATAAAACTTCCAAACCCTAGGAAGTATATAGTGGAAAACCGCATCACCCATCATCTCCACACTCTGAACCCTTCACCAATCAAGCTTAAACAAGAACTAATCAAATCGGGGAAAAAAGCGTGTTCAAACTCACCAAAAATAATCTTTCATTCTGTGGTACTGATTTGTTTCCAAATGGCATCAGCATCTTCATCGTCGAAACCCACGTTTGATTGATTACGTTATACTCCATTCGAGAGTAACGGAACAAATCACACGGGGGTATCCGACGAGAGTAACGGAACAAATCACACGGGGGTATCCGACGATGCAGCATCTTCTGCAGTACTGATCTGTTTGAAACGTGCAACAGTACCTTCTGTGGTACTGATCTGTTTCCTCCAAATGGAATCAGAATCTTTTCGGCACTGATCGGTTTACAGCTAGCATAAGTATATTTTGTATTATTATATAACCTATAAATAGACGCGTTTTCATTGGCTAAAAAGTAATTTTTTAGAAAAAATATCTAGCGATATTGACCTGTTTTTTTTCTGATATTGACCAGTTTTATAAATAGTAACAGGGGAAGACCGGGGAATCCCACGAGCCAATATCAAAACAATATGATAAATTGAGGGTTATATAATAAAACAGTTATGGACTTTTCAGCTGTTATACATGATGTTGATATGTACCAAAAAATCATTATTAACCTCGGCTATCGCCTCGGTCAATAATGATTTTTTTGGTGCATATCACATCATGTATAACAGCTGAAAAGTCCATAATTGTATAATATACTTACCTGATTCCATCTGACATCAGTATTTTTTGCGGTACAAACCTATGTTTAAAGCTGGTAACAGTATCTTCTACGGTACTGATCTGTTTCAACTTGCATCAGTATCTTCTGCGGTACTGATCTGCTTCCAACTTGCATCAGTATTTTCTGCGATATTGATATGCTTCCAACTTGCATCAGTATCTTCTGCGGTACTGATCTGTTTCAAAATGGCATCAGTATCTTCTGCGGTACTGATCTGTTTCCAACTTGCATCAGTATCTTCTGCGGTACTGATCTGTTTCCGACTTGCAGCAGTATCTTCTGCGATACTAATATGCTTCCAACTTGCATCCGTATCTTCTGCGGTACTGATCTGCTTACAAATGGCTTCAGTATCACCTGCGGTACTGATATGCTTCAACTTGCATCAGTATCTTTTGCGATACTGATCTGTTTCCAACTTGCATCAGTATCTTCTGCGGTACTGATCTTCTTACAAATGGCATCAGTATCTTCTGAGGTATTGATCTGCTTCCAA
This sequence comes from Cyrtodaria siliqua, assembly GCA_037043455.1. Taxonomy (NCBI): domain Eukaryota; kingdom Metazoa; phylum Mollusca; class Bivalvia; order Adapedonta; family Hiatellidae; genus Cyrtodaria; species Cyrtodaria siliqua. The sequence continues at coordinate 142,535 of JAWPHD010005445.1, read as the reverse complement.
CTTGCATCAGTATCATCTGCGGTACTGATTTGCTTCCAAATTGCATCAGTTTCTTCTGCGGTACTGGTCTGTTTTCAACTTGCATCAGTATCTTCTGCGGTACTGATCTGCATCCAACTTGCATCAGTATCTTCTGCGGTACTGATCTGCATCCAACTTACATCAGTATCCTCAGCGCTGATCCGCTTACACATGGCATCAGTATCTTCTGAGGTATTGATCTGCTTCCAACTTGCATCAGTATCTTCTGCGGTACTGATTTGCTTCCAAATTGCATCAGTTTCTTCTGCGGTACTGATCTGCTTCCAACTTGCATCAGTATCTTCTGCGGTACTGATCTGCATCCAACTTGCATCAGTATCTTCTGCGGTACTGATCTGTTTCCAACTTGCATCAGTATCTTCTGCGGTACTGATCTGCTTCCAACTTGCATCAGTATCTTCTGCGGTACTGATATGTTTCCGACTTGCATCAGTATCTTCTGCGATACTGATCTGTTTCCAACTTGCATCAGTGTCATCTGCGTAATTTGAGTGGGTAAACTGACTCCCAAATTTAAGCATAATACTGATTTAACCAAACTACAATGCCAAAAACGTGGGGTTTTTTTAAAACTAAAATCAATCATAAACTACTTTGTATCTTTTAAATGTGCCTTTAACAAATATTCAAACAAACTTGATATGCAAACCAAACATTTAACAATTAAATATAGTTATAGTTTATTTTTTCAAATTTCCAATAGGCTAACCGCCCATGAGGATATACATACACATATACATATATGGCTGACAGTCAAACTCAGTCTTAAAGTAAATAAAGTACCCCCACCCACACCATCCACCAACAACAATTAGTCAAACAAACTTGATATGCAAACCAAATATTGAACAATTAGATAAAGTACCCCCGCCCCCACCATCCACCAACAAAAATATTCAAACAAACTTGATATGCAAACCAAACATTTAACATAAGATAAAGTACCCCCGCCCCACCTCCCACCAACAACAATTATTCAAACAAACATGATAGCAATTAGATAAAGTATCCATAACAATTATTTAAACACATATGATATGAAATAGTTTATTTTCAAATTCCCAATAGGCTAACCACCCATGAGGATATACATACACATATACATATATGGCTGACAGTCAAACTCAGTCTTCAAATTAAAGAGCAAATAATTATAATATACATGTATAATGAACTTCTTCATTGTTAGGAGAAGGTTTTTTAACTAAGGACAATTACATATTTGCATGTCCGCATAACATACTACCTGTTGATACTTATTCATGTATATTCTTACAGGCCATACGTGATTGCATATAATTCAAACAGCTTTTAATTGTATGAACACGTAAATAATTTTAAGTAGATGCTTAGCAACCAGGTATACATATGCAAGTAAACATACATAGTATTAGAAACGCTACACCAATTGGTAATACATTTTACAACATATAGTTCAATTATTGGCAAACATAGTTTCGTTCCTTTTAGTAAAGGCTTTATTTATGAAAATGGCGGCGTTTCTTACTTCTTTTGTACAAGTTGAATTAATTAACAAAACCATTTTATGCATATTCGGTCTATTCCAATAGTATGTTTTAATAAATTGTTTTCTTAGATCGGAGTATAACGGGCATTCTAACATGAAATGAAACTCATCTTCTAAAATATTACAAACATAACATTGTCTCTCATTTATCGGTGTTCTGTTTGGTTTATTCCATCGTCCTGCTTCTATTTGTAATCTATGAGATGAGACTCTTAATTTAGTTAAAGCAATTCTAAATTTTGTTTGTTACATAATGTGAGGTATGGCTGAAATCTAAAACTACATATATTATTTTAAAATAAAGCTCTACTTGAATCTGTTAATCTACTATTCCAATTTGTACAAAGTTGTCATTTAATCTTTGTTTAAATATGCATAAAAACAGTTTTACATTACCAACACCTTGCGTTAACCATATATCATTAAACCCCATTCGATATAACATTTCTCTTACCGAGGAAGCCCAATTCTTTATATTTGGTTTCACATGTATATCATATAACATCATATCATATAATTTCTTAACATATTTGTTTTCATTTTTATTTAGTATTTTTAACCAATACTTTATGATATTATAATTCGCATAATAACCAGAGGTTTTCTACCTAATTCACCGTATACAAAATCGTTTTGTGTTGTCGTTTTCACTCCCAAAATTCGTTTACAAAATTGTAAATGAACCGTTTCAATGTCATTCGTCTGATTGAAGCCCCATACTTCTGACCCATAATTCAGAATAGGAGTAATTAATTTATCAAATAAATCTATTCTATGTTCAATTGGTAATTCCGTAAATTTATAAAGACATCTATTCATTTTAAATATTGCCTTTAACGCTTGACCTGCAAGTGTAGATTGAGCATATGCGAATAATCCTCCAGTTGTAAAAACGTTACCCAGGTAGCTGAATCTATTAACAATATCTAGAACAGTATCATTGTAATAAAAATGAATATCTCGTGGCAGAGAACCACCTTTTTTAAATATCATTATCTTTGTTTTTAAAGGATTAACAACAAGTTTCCACCTTCTACAGTAATCTGCCATGCTATTTAAACTATTTTGTAAATCTTCCTTACTATTTGCAAAGATAACTATATCATCAGCATATAATATTAGAAACATTTCAAACATATTAACGTCAATTTCTTCAATACCATTATTTATGAATGTTTCTTCAATATCATTTAAAAACATCGAAAACAAAAAGGGAGATATGCAAAATAAACATTTAACAATTAGATAAAGTACGCCCAACAATTATTCAAACAAACATGATATGCAAAATGAATATCTAACAATTAGATAAACAACTCCCAACACTTATTCAAACAATTGAATTGAACTGGGTTTTAAGGCGTACCAACACATAACAGGTTATATGGCACCTAACAAGAATGAATATGCCAGGCTCATCTCGAGATAAAATATGGAGAATGGGCCTAGAACCTTCTTACATGCAGAACTGCAGTTGCTGCAAATTCTTTAGTAGACACTCCATTTACGATGGAGCCACGTTTCCACGTTTGCTTACACATATGCATATGAGGTGTCATGATATAGACTTTTAATGAGTAAGAGAAACAAGAGGCCCGAGAGGGCACGTGGACGCTCTACTGTTCATTCAACTGGAACACGGCAATGAAATTCGCAACTAGGCTTGGTACTGATCATACCTGCCAAGATTCGTTGAAATCTGGCAAGGAGGTTAGAAGAGACTAATCTAGACAAAGTTTTGTATTAAAACATTTAAAGGGTCATAACTCTGTCAAAAATTGTTCAACCGAAATATGTCGATGATATGCGCAACAAGGCTTGATACTGATCATCCTTTTCAAGTTTCGTTGAAATCTGGCCAGGGGTTCAGGAAAACTAGTCCAGACAAAGTTTGTGTATTAAAACATTAAAAAAGGGACATAATTCTGCCAAAAATCATTCAACTGGAACACGGCGATATTATTTACAACTAGACCTGGAACTGATCATCCCTAAAAAGCTTCGTTTAAATACGGCCAGGGGTTCAGGAGAACTAGTCAGGACAAAGTTTGTGTATTAAAACCTTTAACGGGCCATAATTCTGCCAAAATCATTCTACCGCGTTTTACGGCGCACCAACACAAGAAAGGTTATATGGTGCCAAACAGGGATGAACATGCCAGGCTCATCCTCCATTTACATCTAGATAAAATATGGAGTATGGGCATAGAACCTGGGCCTAGAACCTTCTAACCTGCAGAACTGCAGAGTTTCTGCAAACCCTATTGTAGACACTCCATTTACGATGGAGCCATGTTTCCACATTTGCATACGCGGTGTCACGATTAAGGACCTTGAATGAGCATGATAAAAAATGACAAAATGAACATCAAGTTGGGGACCTACCCCTCTGCCTCTAGCGGGATTTGCAGTGGTTGTATTCTACCCCGGCAACCACAATATTTAAACAAACATTATATGAATAAAAAAACATTTAACAATTAGATAAATACTCCCTAACGATTATTCAAACAAACACGAGATGCAAAAAAACATTTAACAATCAGAACATCTGCTCCTAACAAGTATTCAAACAAACATGATATGCAAAATAAACATTTAACAATTAGATAAAGTACGCCCGACAATTATTCAAACAAACATGAATATGAAAAATGAACAATAAACAATTAGATAAATTACTCCGAACAATTATTCAAACAAACATGATATGCAAAATGAACATTTAACAGTTGGATAAAGTACGCCTAACAATCATTCAAACACACATGATATGCAAACTAAACATTTAACAATTAGATAAGCAAACAATTATTCAAACACACAAGATATACAAAATACAAAATTAAACAATTAAATACAGCACCCACACTTATTTAAACAAACATGTACATGCAAAATAAACATTTAACAATTAGATACAAAATTTAAACAAACATGATATACAAAATAAACATTTAAGCATTAGATAAAGTACCCACAAAACAAATATGATAAGCAAAAAATAAACATTTAACAATTACCCCAACAATAATGCTAACAAAAAAGATATGCAAAATAATTTTTGAATAATTAGATAAAGTACTCCCAACATTATATTTTGTGATACTTATTTCTTTCTATCTGACTGCGGTACTGATTTGTTTCCAACTTGCATCAGTATCTTCTGCAGTGCTGATCTATTTCCAAATGGCATCATTATAATCTGCGGTATTGATCTGCATCCAACTTGCATCAGTACCTTCTGTGGTACTGATTTGCCTCCAAATGGCATCAGTATCTTCTGCGGTACTGATCTGCTTCAAACTTGCATCACTATCTTCTGCGGTACTGATCTGCTTCAAACTTGCATCAGTACCTTCTGTGGTACTGATTTGCCTCCAAATGGCATCAGTATCTTCTGCGGTACTGATATGTTTCCAACTTGAATCAGTACCTTCTGCGGTACTAATATGTTTTACAACTTGCATCAGTATCTTCTGCTGTACTGATCTGCTTTCAGCTTGCATCAGTATCTTCTGCTCTACTGAACTGTTTCCAACTTGCATCAGTATCTTTTGCGGTACTGATCTATTTACAAATGGCATCATTATAATCTGCGGTACTGATCTGCATCCAACTTGCGTCAGTACCTTCTGTGGTACTGATTTGCCTCCAAATGGCATCAGTATCTTCTGCGGTACTGATCTGCTTCAAACTTGCATCAGTATCTTCTGCGGTACTGATCTGCTTCAAACTTGCATCAGTACCTTCTGTGGTACTGATTTGCCTCCAAATGGCAACAGTATCTTCTGCGGTACTGATATGTTTCCAACTTGAATCAGTATCTTCTTCGGTACTAATATGTTTCCAACTTGCATCACTATCTTCTGCGGTACTGATCTAATTTCAGCTTGCATCAGTATCTTCCGCGGTACTGATATGTTTCCAACTTGCATCAGTATCTTCTGCGGTACTGATCTGTTTCCGACTTGCAGCAGTATCTTCTGCGATACTGATATGCTTCCAACTTGCATCCGTATCTTTTGCGGTACTGATCTGTGATCTGCTTCAAACTTGCATCAGTATCTTCTGCGGTACTGATCTGCTTCAAACTTGCATCAGTACCTTCTGTGGTACTGATTTGCCTCCAAATGGCATCAGTATCTTCTGCGGTACTGATATGTTTCCAACTTGCATCAGTATCTTTTGCGGTACTGATCTATTTACAAATGGCATCATTATAATCTGCGGTACTGATCTGCATCCAACTTGCATCAGTACCATCTGTGGTACTGATTGCCTCCAAATGGCATCAGTATCTTCTGCGGTATGATCTGCTTCAAACTTGCATCAGTATCTTCTGCGGTACTGATCTGCTTCAAACTTGCATCAGTACCTTCTGTGGTACTGATTTGCCTCCAAATGGCAACAGTATCTTCTGCGGTACTGATATGTTTCCAACTTGAATCAGTATCTTCTGCGGTACTAATATGTTTCCAACTTGCATCAGTATCATCTGCGGTACTGATCTGCTTTCAGCTTGCATCAGTATCTTCCGCGGTACTGATATGTTTCCAACTTGCATCAGTATCTTCTGCTGTACTGATCTGTTTCCGACTTGCAGCAGTATCTTCTGCGATACTGATATGCTTCCAACTTGCATCCGTATCTTTTGCGTTACTGATCAGCTTCAAACTTGCATCAGTATCTTCTGCGGTACTGATCTGCTTCAAACTTGCATCAGTACCTTCTGTGGTACTGATTTACCTCCAAATGGCATCAGTATCTTCTGCGGTACTGATATGTTTCCAACTTGCATCAGTATCTTCTGCGGTACTAATATGTTTCCAACTTGCATCAGTATCTTCTGCGGTACTGATCTGATTTCAGCTTGCATCAGTATCTTCCGCGGTACTGATATGTTTCCGACTTGCATCAGTACCTTCTGCGGTACTGATCTGTTTCCGACTTGCAGCAGTATCTTCTGCGATACTGATATGCTTCCAACTTGCATCCGTATCTTCTGCGGTACTGATCTGCTTACAAATGGCTTCAGTATCACCTGCGGTACTGATATGCTTCAACTTGCATCAGTATCTTTTGCGGTACTGATCTGTTTCCAACTTGCATCAGTATCTTCTGCGGTACTGATCTACTTACAAATGGCATCAGTATCTTCTGAGGTATTGATCTGCTTCCAACTTGCATCAGTATCATCTGCGGTATTGATTTGCTTCCAAATTGCATCAGTTTCTTCTGCGGTACTGATCTGTTTTCAACTTGCATCAGTATCTTCTGCGGTACTGATCTGCATCCAACTTGCATCAGTATCTTCTGCGGTACTGATCTGCATCCAACTTACATCAGTATCTTCAGCGCTGATCTGCTTACACATGGCATCAGTATTTTCTGAGGTATTGATCTGCTTCCAACTTGCATCAGTATCTTTTGCGGTACTGATTTGCTTCCAAATTGCATCAGTTTCTTCTGCGGTACTGATCTGCTTCTAACTTGCATCAGTATCTTCTGCGGTACTGATCTGCATCCAACTTGCATCAGTATCTTCTGCGGTACTGATCTGTTTTCAACTTGCATCAGTATCTTCTGCGTTACTGATCTGCTTCCAACTTGCATCAGTATCTTCTGCGGTACTGATATGTTTCCGACTTGCATCAGTATCATCTGCGTAATTTGAGTCGGTAAACTGACTCCCAAATTTAAGCATAATACTGATTTAACCAAACTGCAATGCCAAAAACGGTGGGGGGTGGGGGGTGGGGGGGGGGGGATCTGCATCCAACTTGCATCAGTATCTTCTGCGGTACTGATCTGTTTTCAACTTGCATCAGTATCTTCTGCGTTACTGATCTGCTTCCAACTTGCATCAGTATCTTCTGCGGTACTGATATGTTTCCGACTTGCATCAGTATCATCTGCGTAATTTGAGTCGGTAAACTGACTCCCAAATTTAAGCATAATACTGATTTAACCAAACTGCAATGCCAAAAACGTGGGGGGTGGGGGGTGGATGGGTTTAAAACTAAAATCAATCATAAACTACTTTGTATCTTTTAAATGTGCCTTTAACAAATATTCAAACAAACTTGATATGCAAACCAAACATTTAACAATTAAATAAAGTACCCCCACCCCCACCATCCACCAAGAACAATTAGTCAAACAAACTTGATATGCAAACCAAACATTGAACAATTAGATAAAGTACTCCCGCCCCCACCATCCACCAACAAAAATATTCAAACAAACTTGATATGCAAACCAAACATTTAACAATTAGATAAATACCCCGCCCCACCACCCATCAACAACAATTATTCAAACAAACATGATAGCAATTAGATAAAGTATCCATAACAATTATTTAAACACATATGATATGCAAAATAAACATTTAACAATTAGATAAAGTACGCCCAACAATTATTCAAACAAACATGATATGCAAAATGAATATCTTACAATGAGATAAACAACTCCTAACACTTATTCAAACAATTGAATTGAACTGGGTTTTAAGGCGTACCAACACATAACAGGTTATATGGCACCTAACAAGAATGAATATGCCAGGCTCATCTCGAGATAAAATATGGAGAATGGGCCTAGAACCTTCTTACATGCAGAACTGCAGAGTTGCTGCAAATTCTTTAGTAGACACTCCATTTACGATGGAGCCACGTTTCCACGTTTGCATACACATATGCATATGAGGTGTCATGATATAGACTTTGAATGAGTAAGAGAAACAAGAGGCCCGAGAGGGCATGTGGACGCTCCACTGTTCATTAAACTGGAACACGGCAATGAAATTCGCAACTACGCTTGGTACTGATCATACCTGCCAAGATTCGTTGAAATCTGGCAAGGAGTTCAGAAGAGTCTAATCTAGACAAAGTTTTGTATTAAAACATTTAAAGGGTCATAACTCTGTCAAAAATTGTTCAACCGGAATATGTCGATGATATGCGCAACTAGGCTTGATAGTGATCATCCTTTTCAAGTTTCGTTGAAATCTGGCCAGGGGTTCAGGAGAACTAGTCCAGACAAAGTTTGTGTATTAAAACATTAAAAAAGGGACATAATTCCGCCAAAAATCATTTAACTGGAACACGGCGATGATATGTACAACTAGACCTGGAACTGATCATCCCTAAAAAGCTTCGTTTAAATACGGCCAGGGGTTCAGGAGAACTAGTCAGGACAAAGTTTGTGTATTAAAACCTTTAACGGGCCATAATTCTGCCAAAATCATTCTACCGCGTTTTACGGCGCACCAACACAAGAAAGGTTATATGGTGCCAAACAGGGATGAACATGCCAGGCTCATCCTCCATGTACATCTAGATAAAATATGGAGAATGGGCCTAGAACCTTCTAACCTGCAAAACTGCAGAGTTTCTGCAAATCCTATTGTAGACACTCCATTTACGATGGAGCCATGTTTCCACATTTGCATACGCGGTGTCATGATAAAGACCTTGAATGAGCATGATAAAAAATGACAAAATGAACATCAAGTTGGGGTCCTACCCCTCTGCCTCTAGCGGGATTTGCAGTGGTTGTATTCTACCCCGGCAACCACAATATTTAAACAAACATTATATGCAAAATAAACATTTAACAATTAGATAAATACTCCCTAACGATTATTCAAACAAACACGAGATGCAAAAAAACATTTAACAATCAGAACATCTGCTCCTAACAAGTATTCAAACAAACATGATATGCAAAATAAACATTTAACAATTAGATAAAGTACGCCCGACAATTATTCAAACAAACATGAATATGAAAAATGAACATTAAACAATTAGATAAATTACTCCGAACAATTATTCAAACAAACATGATATGCAAAATGAACAGTTAACAGTTGGATAAAGTACGCCCCACAATCATTCAAACACACATGATATGCAAACTAAACATTTAACAATTAGATAAGCAAACAATTATTCAAACACACAAGATATACAAAATACAAAATAAAACAATTAAATACAGCACCCACAAACATGATTTACAAAATAAACATTTAAGCATTAGATAAAGTACCCACAAAACAAACATGATAAGCAAAAAATAAACATTTAACAATTACCCCAACAATAATTCAAACAAAAAAGATATGCAAAATAATTTTTGAATAATTAGATAAAGTACGCCCCACAATCATTCAAACACACATGATATGCAAACTAAACATTTAACAATTAGATAAGCAAACAATTATTCAAACACACAAGATATACAAAATACAAAATAAAACAATTAAATACAGCACCCACAAACATGATTTACAAAATAAACATTTAAGCATTAGATAAAGTACCCACAAAACAAACATGATAAGCAAAAAATAAACATTTAACAATTACCCCAACAATAATTCAAACAAAAAAGATATGCAAAATAATTTTTGAATAATTAGATAAAGTACTCCCAACATTATATTTTGTGATACTTATTTCTTTCTATCTGACTGCGGTACTGATTTGTTTCCAACTTGCATCAGTATCTTCTGCGGTGCTGATCTATTTCCAAATGGCATCATTATAATCTGCGGTACTGATCTGCATCCAACTTGCATCAGTACCTTCTGTGGTACTGATTTGCCTCCAAATGGCATCAGTATCTTCTGCGGTACTGATCTGCTTCAAACTTGCATCAGTATCTTCTGCGGTACTGATCTGCTTCAAACTTGCATCAGTACCTTCTGTGGTACTGATTTGCCTCCAAATGGCATCAGTATCTTCTGCGGTACTGATATGTTTCCAACTTGAATCAGTATCTTCTGCGGTACTAATATGTTTCCAACTTGCATCAGTATCTTCTGCGGTACTGATCTGCTTTCAGCTTGCATCAGTATCTTCTGCCGTACTGAACTGTTTCCAACTTGCATCAGTATCTTCTGCGGTACTGATCTACTTACAAATGGCATCATTATAATCTGCGGTACTGATCTGCATCCAACTTGCATCAGTACCTTCTGTGGTACTGATTTGCCTCCAAATGGCATCAATATCTTCTGCGGTACTGATCTGCTTCAAACTTGCATCAGTATCTTCTGCGGTACTGATCTGATTCAAACTGGCATCAGTACCTTCTGTGGTACTGATTTGCCTCCAAATGGCATCAGTATCTTCTGCGGTACTGATATGTTTCCAACTTGCATCAGTATCTTCTGCGGTACTGGTCTGCTTTCAGCTTGCATCAGTATCTTCTGCCGTACTGAACTGTTTCCAACTTGCATCAGTATCTTCTGCGGTACTGATCTGCATTCAGCTTGCATCAGTATCTTCCGCGGTACTGATATGTTTCCAACTTGCACCAGTATCTTCTGCGGTACTGATCTGTTTCCGACTTGCAGCAGTATCTTCTGCGATACTGATATGCTTCCAACTTGCATCGGTATCTTCTGCGGTACTGATCTGCTTAGAAATGGCTTCAGTATCACCTGAGGTACTAATATGCTTCAACTTGCATCAGTACCTTTTGCGGTACTGATCTGTTTCCAACTTGCATCAGTATCTTCTGCGGTACTGATCTACTTACAAATGGCATCAGTATCTTCTGAGGTATTGATCTGCTTCCAACTTGCATCAGTACCATCTGCGGTATTGATTTGCTTCCAAATTGCATCAGTTTCTTCTGCGGTACTGATCTGTTTTCAACTTGCATCAGTATCTTCTGCGGTACTGATCTGCATCCAACTTGCATCAGTATCTTCTGCGATACTGATCTGCATCCAACTTGCATCAGTTTCTTCTGCAGTACTGATCTGTTTTCAACTTGCATCAGTATCTTCTGCGGTACTGATCTGCATCCAACTTACATCAGTATCTTCAGCGCTGATCTGCTTACACATGGCATCAGTATCTTCTGAGGTATTGATCTGCTTCCAACTTGCATCAGTATCTTCTGCGGTACTGATTTGCTTCCAAATTGCATCAGTTTCTTCTGCGGTACTGATCTACTTCTAACTTGCATCAGTATATTCTGCGGTACTTATCTGCATCCAACTTGCATCAGTATCTTCTGCGGTACTGATCTGTTTCCAACTTGCATCAGTATCTTCTGAGTTACTGATCTGCTTCCAACTTGCATCAGTATCTTCTGCGGTACTGATATGTTTCCGACTTGCATCAGTATCTTTTGCGGTACTGATATGTTTCAAATTTGCATCGGTTTCTTCTGCGGTTCAAACTTGCATCAGTATCTTCTGCGGTAGTGATCTGCATCCAACTTGCATCAGTATCTTCTGCGGTACTGATCTGTTTCCAACTTGCATCAGTATCTTCTGCGGTACTGATCTGCTTCAAACTTGCATCAGTACCTTCTGTGGTACTGATTTGCCTCCAAATGGCATCAGTATCTTCTGCGGTACTGATATGTTTCCAACTTGAACCAGTATCTTCTGCGGTACTAATATGTTTCCAACTTGCATCAGTATCTTCTGCGGTACTGATCTGCTTTCAGCTTGCATCAGTATCTTCTGCCGTACTGAACTGTTTCCAACTTGCATCAGTATCTTCTGCGGTACTGATCTACTTACAAATGGCATCATTATAATCTGCGGTACTGATCTGCATCCAACTTGCATCAGTATCTTCTGCTTTACTGATCTGCTTCAAACTGGCATCAGTACCTTGTGTGGTACTGATTTGCTTCCAACTTGCATCCGTATCTTCTGCGGTATTGATCTGCTTAGAAATGGCTTCAGTATCACCTGAGGTACTGATATGCTTCAACTTGCATCAGTACCTTTTGCGGTACTGATCTGTTTCCAACTTGCATCAGTATCTTCTGAGGTATTGATCTGCTTCCAACTTGCATCAGTACCATCTGCGGTATTGATTTGCTTCCAAATTGCATCAGTTTTCAACTTGCATCAGTATCTTCTGCGGTACTGATCTGCATCCAACTTGCATCAGTATCTTCTGCGGTACTGATCTGCATCCAACTTGCATCAGTTTCTTCTGCGGTACTGATCTGTTTTCAACTTGCATCAGTATCTTCTGCGGTACTGATCTGCATCCAACTTACATCAGTATCTTCAGCGCTGATCTGCTTACACATGGCATCAGTATCTTCTGAGGTATTGATCTGCTTCCAACTTGCATCAGTATCTTCTGCGGTACTGATTTGCTTCCAAATTGCATCAGGTTCTTCTGCGGTACTGATCTGCTTCTAACTTGCATCAGTATATTCTGCGGTACTGATCTGCATCCAACTTGCATCAGTATCTTCTGCGGTACTGATCTGTTTCCAACTTGCATCAGTATCTTCTGCGTTACTGATCTGCTTCCAACTTGCATCAGTATCTTCTGCGGTACTGATATGTTTCCGACTTGCATCAGTATCTTTTGCGGTACTGATATGTTTCAAATTTGCATCGGTTTCTTCTGCGGTTCAAACTTGCATCAGTATCTTCTGCGGTACTGATATGCTTCCAAATGGCATCAGTATCTTCTGCGTTACTGATGTGTTTCAAACTTGCATCAGTATCTTTTGCGGTAAAGTTTGTGTATTAAAATATTAAAACATTAAAAAAGGGACATAATTCTGCCAAAAATCATTCAACTTGAACACGGCGATGATATGTACAACTAGACCTGGAACTGATCATCCTTAAAAAGCTTCGTTTAAATCCGGCCAGGGGTTCAGGAGAACTAGTCAGGGCAAAGTTTGTGTATTAAAACCTTTAACGGGCCATAATTCTGCCAAAATCATTCTACCGCGTTTTACGGCGCACCAACACAAGAAAGGTTATATGGTGCCAAACAGGGATGAACATGCCAGGCTCATCCTCCATTTACATCTAGATAAAATATGGAGAATGGGCCTAGAACCTTCTAACCTGCAGAACTGCAGAGTACCTGCAAATTCTATTGTAGACACTCCATTTACGATGGAGCCATGTTTCCACATTTGCATACGCGGTGTCACGATAAAGACCTTGAATGAGCATGATAAAAAATGACAAAATGAACAAGTTGGGGAGTCCTACCCCTCTGCCTCTAGCGGGATTTGCAGTGGTTATATTCTACGCCGGCAACCACAATATTTAAACAAACATTATATGCAAAATAAACATTTAACAATTAGATAAATACTCCCTAACGATTATTCAAACAAACACGAGATGCAAAAAAACATTTAACAATCAGAACATCTACTCCTAACAAGTATTCAAACAAACATGATATGCAAAATAAACATTTAACAATTAGATAAAGTACGCCCGACAATTATTCAAACAAACATGAATATGAAAAATGAACATTAAACAATTAGATAAATTACTCCGAACAATTATTCAAACAAACATGATATGCAAAATGAACATTTAACAGTTGGATAAAGTACGCCCAACAATCATTCAAACACACATGATATGCAAACTAAACATTTAACAATTAGATAAGCAAACAATTATTCAAACACACAAGATATATACAAAATACAAAATAAAACAATTAAATACAGCACCCACACTTATTTAAACAAACATGATATACAAAATAAACATTTAAGCATTAGATAAAGTACCCACAAAACAAACATGATAAGCAAAAAATAAACATTTAACAATTACCCCAACAAATATTCAAACAAAAAAGATATGCAAAATAATTTTTGAATAATTAGATAAAGTACTCCCAACATTATATTTTGTGATACTTATTTCTTTCTATCTGACTGCGGTACTGATTTGTTTCCAACTTGCATCAGTATCTTCTGCGGTACTTCTCTATTTCCAAATGGCATCATTATAATCTGCGGTACTGATCTGCATCCAACTTGCATCAGTACCTTCTATGGTACTGATTTGCCTCAAACTTGCATCAGTATCTTCTGCGGTACAGATCTATTTCTAAATGGCATCATTATAATCTGCGGTACTGATCTGCATTCAACTTGCATAAGTACCTTCTGTGGTACTGATTTGCCTCCAAATGGCATCAGTATCTTCTGCGGTACTGATCTGCTTCAAACTTGCATCAGTATCTTCTGCGGTACTGATCTGCTTCAAACTTGCATCAGTAATTTCTGTGGTACTGATTTGCCTCCAAATGGCATCATTATAATCTGCGGTACTGATCTGCTTCAAACTTGCATCAGTACCTTCTGTGGTACTGATTTGCCTCCAAATGGCATCAGTATCTTCTGCGGTACTGATATGTTTCCAACGTGCATCAGTATCTTATGCGGTACTGATATGTTTCCAACTTGCATCAGTATCTTCTGCGGTACTGATCTGCTTCAAATTGCATCAGTACCTTCTGTGGTACTGATTTGCCTCCAAATGGCATCAGTATCTTCTGCGGTACTGATATGTTTCCAACTTGCATCAGTATCTTTTGCCGTACTGAACTGTTTCCAACTTGCATCAGTATCTTCTGCGGTACTGATATGTTTCCAACTTGCATCAGTATATTCTGCGGTACTGATCTGCATCCAACTTGCATCAGTATCTTCTGCGGTACTGATCTGTTTCCAAATTGCATCAGTATCTTCTGCGTTACTGATCTGCTTCCAACTTGCATCAGTATCTTCTGCGGTACTGATATGTTTCCGACTTGCATCAGTATCTTTTGCGGTACTGATATGTTTCAAATTTGCATCGGTTTCTTCTGCGGTTCAAACTTGCATCAGTATCTTCTGCGGTACTGATATGCTTCCAAATGGCATCAATATCTTCTGCGTTACTGATGTGTTTCAAACTTGCATCAGTATCTTTTGCGGTAAAGTTTGTGTATTAAAATATTAAAACATTAAAAAAGGGACCTAATTCTGCCAAAAATCATTCAACTTGAACACGGCGATGATATGTACAACTAGACCTGGAACTGATCATCCTTAAAAAGCTTCGTTTAAATCCGGCCAGGGGTTCAGGAGAACTAGTCAGGGCAAAGTTTGTGTATTAAAACCTTTAACGGGCCATAATTCTGCCAAAATCATTCTACCGCGTTTTACGGCGCACCAACACAAGAAAGGTTATATGGTGCCAAACAGGGATGAACATGCCAGGCTCATCCTCCATTTACATCTAGATAAAATATGGAGATTGGGCCTAGAACCTTCTAACCTGCAGAACTGCAGAGTTTCTGCAAATTCTATTGTAGACACTCCATTTACGATGGAGCCATGCTTCCACATTTGCATACGCGGTGTCACGATAAAGACCTTGAATGAGCATGATAAAAAATGACAAAATGAACAAGTTGGGGAGTCCTACCCCTCTGCCTCTAGCGGGATTTGCAGTGGTTATATTCTACGCCGGCAACCACAATATTTAAACAAACATTATATGCAAAATAAACATTTAACAATTAGATAAATACTCCCTAACGATTATTCAAACAAACACGAGATGCAAAAAAACATTTAACAATCAGAACATCTACTCCTAACAAGTATTCAAACAAACATGATATGCAAAATAAACATTTAACAATTAGATAAAGTACGCCCGACAATTATTCAAACAAACATGAATATGAAAAATGAACATTAAACAATTAGATAAATTACTCCGAACAATTATTCAAACAAACATGATATGCAAAATGAACATTTAACAGTTGGATAAAGTACGCCCAACAATCATTCAAACACACATGATATGCAAACTAAACATTTAACAATTAGATAAGCAAACAATTATTCAAACACACAAGATATATACAAAATACAAAATAAAACAATTAAATACAGCACCCACACTTATTTAAACAAACATGATATACAAAATAAACATTTAAGCATTAGATAAAGTACCCACAAAACAAACATGATAAGCAAAAAATAAACATTTAACAATTACCCCAACAAATATTCAAACAAAAAAGATATGCAAAATAATTTTTGAATAATTAGATAAAGTACTCCCAACATTATATTTTGTGATACTTATTTCTTTCTATCTGACTGCGGTACTGATTTGTTTCCAACTTGCATCAGTATCTTCTGCGGTACTTCTCTATTTCCAAATGGCATCATTATAATCTGCGGTACTGATCTGCATCCAACTTGCATCAGTACCTTCTGTGGTACTGATTTGCCTCCAAATGGCATCAGTATCTTCTGCGGTACTGATCTTCTTCAAACTTGCATCAGTATCTTCTGCGGTACTGATATATTTCCAACTTGCATCAGTATCTTCTGCGGTACAGATCTATTTCCAAATGGCATCATTATAATCTGCGGTACTGATCTGCATTCAACTTGCATCAGTACCTTCTGTGGTACTGATTTGCCTCCAAATGGCATCAGTATCTTCTGCGGTACTGATCTGCTTCAAACTTGCATCAGTATCTTCTGCGGTACTGATCTGCTTCAAACTTGCATCAGTAATTTCTGTGGTACTGATTTGCCTCCAAATGGCATCATTATAATCTGCGGTACTGATCTGCTTCAAACTTGCATCAGTACCTTCTGTGGTACTGATTTGCCTCCAAATGGCATCAGTATCTTCTGCGGTACTGATATGTTTCCAACGTGCATCAGTATCTTCTGCGGTACTGATATGTTTCCAACTTGCATCAGTATCTTCTGCGGTACTGATCTGCTTCAAATTGCATCAGTACCTTCTGTGGTACTGATTTGCCTCCAAATGGCATCAGTATCTTCTGCGGTACTGATATGTTTCCAACTTGCATCAGTATTTTTTGCCGTACTGAACTGTTTCCAACTTGCATCAGTATCTTCTGCGGTACTGATATGTTTCCGACTTGCATCAGTATCTTTTGCGTTACTGATATGTTTCAAATTTGCATCGGTTTCTTCTGCGGTTCAAACTTGCATCAGTATCTATCTTCTGCGGTACTGATATGCTTCCAAATGGCATCAGTATCTTCTGCGTTACTGATGTGTTTCAAACTTGCATCAGTATCTTTTGCGGTAAAGTTTGTGTATTAAAATATTAAAACATTAAAAAAGGGACATAATTCTGCCAAAAATGATTCAACTAGAACACGGCGATGATATGTACAACTAGACCTGGAACTGATCATCCTTAAAAAGCTTCGTTTAAATCCGGCCAGGGGTTCAGGAGAACTAGTCAGGACAAAGTTTGTGTATTAAAACCTTTAACGGGCCATAATTCTGCCAAAATCATTCTACCGCGTTTTACGGGGCACCAACACAAGAAAGGTTATATGGTGCCAAACAGGAATGAACATGCCAGGCTCATCCTCCATTTACATCTAGATAAAATATGGAGAATGGGCCTAGAACCTTCTAACCTGCAGAACTGCAGAGTTTCTGCAAATTCTATTGTAGACACTCCATTTACGATGGAGCCATGTTTCCACATTTGCATACGCGGTGTCACGATAAAGACCTTGAATGAGCATGATAAAAAATGACAAAATGAACAAGTTGGGGAGTCCTACCCCTCTGCCTCTAGCGGGATTTGCAGTGGTTATATTCTACGCCGGCAACCACAATATTTAAACAAACATTATATGCAAAATAAACATTTAACAATTAGATAAATACTCCCTAACGATTATTCAAACAAACACGAGATGCATAAAAACATTTAACAATCAGAACATCTACTCCTAACAAGTATTCAAACAAACATGATATGCAAAATAAACATTTAACAATTAGATAAAGTACGCCCGACAATTATTCAAACAAACATGAATATGAAAAATGAATATTAAACAATTAGATAAATTACTCCGAACAATTATTCAAACAAACATGATATGCAAAATGAACATTTAACAGTTGGATAAAGTTCGCCCAACAATCATTCAAACACACATGATATGCAAACTAAACATTTAACAATTACATAAGCAAACAATTATTCAAACACACAATATATATACAAAATACAAAATAAAACAATTAAATACAGCACCCACACTTATTTAAACAAACATGATATACAAAATAAACATTTAAGCATTAGATAAAGTACCCACAAAACAAACATGATAAGCAAAAAATAAACATTTAACAATTACCCCAACAAATATTCAAACAAAAAAGATATGCAAAATAATTTTTGAATAATTAGATAAAGTACTCCCAACATTATATTTTGTGATACTTATTTCTTTCTATCTGACTGCGGTACTGATTTGTTTCCAACTTGCATCAGTATCTTCGGCGGTACTTCTCTATTTCCAAATGGCATCATTATAATCTGCGGTACTGATCTGCATCCAACTTGCATCAGTACCTTCTGTGGTACTGATTTGCCTCCAAATGGCATCAGTATCTTCTGCGGTACTGATCTGCTTCAAACTTGCATCAGTATCTTCTGCGGTACTGATATATTTCCTACTTGCATCAGTATCTTCTGCGGTACAGATCTATTTCCAAATGGCATCATTATAATCTGCGGTACTGATCTGCATTCAACTTGCATCAGTACCTTCTGTGGTACTGATTTGCCTCCAAATGGCATCAGTATCTTCTGCGGTACTGATCTGCTTCAAACTTGCATCAGTATCTTCTGCGGTACTGATCTGCTTCAAACTTGCATCAGTAATTTCTGTGGTACTGATTTGCCTCCAAATGGCATCATTATAATCTGCGGTACTGATCTGCTTCAAACTTGCATCAGTACCTCCTGTGGTACTGATTTGCCTCCAAATGGCATCAGTATCTTCTGCGGTACTGATATGTTTCCAACGTGCATCAGTATCTTCTGCGGTACTGATATGTTTCCAACTTGCATCAGTATCTTCTGCGGTACTGATCTGCTTCAAATTGCATCAGTACCTTCTGTGGTACTGATTTGCCTCCAAATGGCATCAGTATCTTCTGCGGTACTGATATGTTTCCAACTTGCATCAGTATCTTTGCCGTACTGAACTGTTTCCAACTTGCATCAGTATCTTCTGCGGTACTGATATGTTTCCAACTTGCATTAGTATCTTCTCCGGTACTGATCTGTTTCCAAATGACATCAGTATCTTCTGCGGTACTGATCTGTTTCCAATTTGCATCAGTATCTTCTGCGATACTGATCTGTTTCCAGATGGCGTCATTATCATATTCATTACTTTGAGTCCCAAGTTTAAGCATAATACTGATTTAAGCAAATTTCAGGGCAATAAACACTTCCTTTTTTAAACTAAAATGAATTATAAACGTCTTTTCATCTTTTAATTGTACAATCAACAATTATTCAAACAAACTTGGTATGCAAAACAAATATTCATCAATTAGATATAGTATCGCCACCCGCTCCCTCCATTCCACCACCACGCACCCATAACAATTATCCAAACAAACATGATATGCAAAGTGAACTGTTAACAATTAGATAAACTACTCCTAACAAATATTCAAACAAACATGATATGCAAACTAAACATTTAACAATTAGATAAGCAAACAATTATTCAAACACACAAGATATACAAAATACAAAGTTAAACAATTAAATACAGCACCCACACTTATTTAAACAAACATGTACATGCAAAATAAACATTTAACAATTAGATAAAAGTATTCCCAACATTATAGGCCGCGATACTTACTTGTTTCCATCTGACATCAGTATCTTTTGCGGAACTGATCTGCTTCCAACTTGCATCAGTATATTTTGCAGTACTGATCTGTTTCCAAATGTATCTTCTGCCGTACTGATCTGCTTTTAACTTGCATCAGTAACTTCTGCGGTAGTGATATGTGTCCAACTTGCATCAGTATCTTCTGCGGTACTAAAATGCTTCAAACTTGCATCAGTATCTTCTGCGGTACTGATCTATTTCCAAATGGCACCATTATAATCTGCGGTACTGATCTGCATCCAACTTGCATAAGCATCTTCTGCGGTACTGATTTGCCTCCAAATGGCATCAGTATCTTTTGCGGTACTGATCTGCTTCCAACTTGCATCAGTTTCTTCTGCGGTACTGATATATTTCCAAATGGCATCACTATCTTCTGCGGTACTCATATATTTTAAACTTGCATCAGTATCTTCTGCGGTTCTAATATGTTTCCAACTTGCATCAGTATCTTCTGCGGTACTGATCTGCTTTCAGCTTGCATCAGTATCTTCTGCCGTACTGATCTGTTTCCAACTTGCATCAGTATCTTCAGCGGAACTGATATGTTTCCAACTTGCATTAGTATCATCTCCGGTACTGATCTGTTTCCAAATGAAATCAGTATCTTCTGCGATACTGATCTGTTTCCAGATGTCGTCATTATCATCTTCGGTACTTTGAGTCCCAAGTTTAAGCATAATACTGATTTAAGCAAATTTCAGGGCAAAAAACACTTCCTTTTTTTAACCTAAAATGAATCATAAACTTCTTTTCATCTTTTAAATGTACAATCAACAATTATTCAAACAAACTTGATATGCAAAACAAATATTCAGCAATTAGATATAGTATCGCCACCCGCCACCTCCATTCCACCACCACGCACCCATAACAATTATCCAAACAAACATGATATGCAAAGTGAACTGTTAACAATTAGATAAACTACTCCTAACAAATATTCAAACAAACATGATATGCAAAATAAAAAAATAACAATTAGATAAAGTACCCAACAATTATCCAAACAAACATAATGCGCAAAATAAAAAAATAACAATTAGATAAAGTACCCCAAACAAACATGATACGCAAAACATACCCCCCACCACCCACACCACCACCACCACCCACAAACAAACACACCCACACACCCTACAGTTATTCAACAACAATGATACGCAAAATAAACATTTAACAATTAGATAAAGTACTCCCAACATTATAGGCCGTGATACTTACTTGTTTCCATCTGACATCAGTATCTTTTGCGGAACTGATCTGCTTCCAACTTGCATCAGTATCTTTTGCAGTACTGATCTGTTTCCAAATGCCATCAGTATCTTCTGCCGTACTGATCTGCTTTTAACTTGCATCAGTATCTTCTGCGGTACTGATATGCTTCAAACTTGCATCAGTATCTTCTGTACTGATCTATTTCCAAATGGCATCATTATAATCTGCGGTACTGATCTGCATCCAACTTGCATCAGCATTTTCTGCGGTACTGATTTGCATCCAAATGGCATCAATATCTTTTGCGGTACTGATCTGCTTCCAACTTGCATCAGTATCTTCTGCGGTACTGATATATTTCCAAATGGCATCACTATCTTCTGCGGTACTCATATATTTTAAACTTGCATCAGTATCTTCTGCGGTACTAATATGTTTCCAACTTGCATCAGTATCTTCTACGGTACTGATCTGCTTTCAGCTTGCATCAGTATCTTCTGCCGTACTGATCTGTTTCCAACTTGCATCAGTATCTTCTCCTGTACTGATCTGTTTCCAAATGGCGTCATTATCATCTTCGGTACTTTGAGCCCAAGGTTAAGCATAATACTGATTTAAGCAAATTTCAGTGCAAAAAAACCGCTTCTTTATTTTAAAACTAAAATGAATCATAAACATATTTTCATCTTTTAAATGTACCATCAACAATTATTCAAACAACTTGATATGCAAAACATACCCCCCTCAAAATAATCTGTGATACTGATCTGCATCCAACTTGCATCAGTACTTTCTGCGGTACTGACTTGCCTCCAAATGGCATCAGTATCTTCTGCGGTACTGATCTGCTTCCAACTTGCACCAGTATCTTCTGCGGTACTGATATGTTTCCAACTTGCATCAGTATCTTCTGCGGTACTGATCTGTTTCCAACTTGCATCAGTATCTTATACGGTACTGATATGCCTTCCAACTTGCATCAGTATCTTCTGTGGTACTCATCTGCTTCCAAATGGCATCAGTATTGTCTGCGATATTGATCTGCTTCTAACTTACATAAGTATCTTCTGCGGTACTGATCTGCTTCCAAATGGCATCAGTATCTTCTGCAGTACTGATATGTTTACAATTCGCAACAGTATCTTCTGTGATACTGATCTATTTCCAGATGGCATCATTATCATCTTCGGTACTTTGAGTGGGTAAATTGACTCCCTATATTAAGCATAATACCGATTTAAGCAAACTTCAGTGCCAGAAACGCTCATTTATTTTTTTAAACTAAAATGAACCATTAACTTCTTTCTTTGCATCTCTTAATTGTACCGCCACCGGCCCCCCTCCC
The DNA here is from genome assembly GCA_037043455.1 of Cyrtodaria siliqua. NCBI lineage: Eukaryota > Metazoa > Mollusca > Bivalvia > Adapedonta > Hiatellidae > Cyrtodaria > Cyrtodaria siliqua. Next base: position 119,845 of record JAWPHD010005445.1, on the reverse strand, counting down.
CCACACCCACCACCACCACCACCACCCACAGCCAACAGGTATTCAAACAAACATGATATGCAAAATAAATACATAACAATTAGATAATATATCCATAACAATTATTCAAACACACATAATATGCAAAATAAACATTTAACAATTAGATAAAGTACCCACAACAATTCTTTGAATTGAACTGAATTGGAGTTTTACGGCGCACCAACACAAGAAAGGTTATATGGTGACTAAAAGGGATGAACATGCCAGGCTCATCCTCCATTTACATCTAGATAAAATATGGAGAATGGGTCTAGAACCTTCTAACCTGCAGAACTGCAGAGTTTCTGCAAGTTCTATTGTAGACACTCCATTTACGATGGAGCCATGTTTCCACATTTGCATACGCGGTGTCATGATAAAGACCTTGAATGAGCATGTTAAAAAATGACAAAATGAACATGAAGTAGGGGGGCCCTACCCCTCTGCCTCTAGCGGGATTTGCAGTGGTTGTATTCTACCCCGGCAACCACAATATTTAAACAAACATTATATGCAAAATAAACATTTAACAATTAGATAAAATACTCCCTAACGATTATTCAAACAAACACGAGATGCAAAAAAAAGCATTTAACAATCAGAACATCTACTCCTAACAAGTATTCAAACAAACATAATATGCAAAATAAACATATAACAATTAGACAAAGTACGCCCAACAATTATTCAAACAAACATGAATATGAAAAATGAACATTAAACAATTAGATAAATTATTCCGAACAATTATTCAAACAAACATGATATGCAAAATGAACATTTAACAGTTGGATAAAGTACGCCCAACAATCATTCAAACACACATGATATGCAAACTAAACATTTAACAATTAGATAAGCAAACAATTATTCAAACACACAAGATATACAAAATACAAAATTAAACAATTAAATACATCACACACAATTATTTAAACAAACATGTACATGCAAAATAAACATTTAACAATTAGATAAAAAAATTAAACAAACACGATATACAAAATAAACATTTAAGCATTAGATAAAGCACTCCCAAAACAAAACTGATAAGCAAAAAATAAACATTTAACAATTACCCCAACAATTATTAAAAAAAACAGATATGCAAAATAATTTTTGAACAATTAGATAAAGTACTCCCAACATTATATTTTGTGATACTTACTTCTTTCTATCTGACATCAGTATCTTCGGCGGTACTGATTTGTTTCCAACTTGCATCAGTTTCCAACTTGCATCAGTATCTTCTGCGGTACAGATCTATTTCCAAATGAAATCATTATAATCTGCGATACTGATCTGCATCCAACTTGCATCAGTACTTTCTGCGGTACTGATTTGCCTCCAAATGGCATCAGTATCTTCTGCGGTACTGATCTGCTTCCAACTTGCACCAGTATCTTCTGCGGTACTGATATATTTCCAAATGGCATCACTATCTTCTGCGGTATTGATATGTTTCCAACTTGCATCAGTATATTCTGCCGTATTGATCTGTTTCCAACTTGCATCAGTATCTTCTCCGGTACTGATCTGTTTCCAAATGAAATCAGTATCTTCTGCGGTACTGATATGTTTCCAATTTGAATCTTCTGCTATACTGATCTGCTTCCAATTTTCATCAGTATCTTCTGCGGTACTGATATGCTTCAAATTTGCATCAGTATCTTCTATGGTACTGATATGCTTCCAAATGGCATCAGTATCTTCTGCGATACTGATCTGTTTCAAACTTGCATCAGTATCTTGTGCGGTACTGATGTTTCAAACTTGCATCATCATCTTCCGCGGTACTGATCTGCTTCCAACTTGCATCGGTATCATCTGTGGTACTGATCTGCTTTCAAATGGCATCAGTATCTTCTGCGGTACTGATATGCTTCCAAATGGCATCAGTATCTTCTGCGGTCCTGATCTGTTTCTGCGGTACTGATATGCTTACAAATGGCATCAGTATCTTTTGCGTTACTGATATGCCTTCAAATTCCGCGGTACTGATCTGTTTCGGACTTGCATCTGTATCTTCTGCGGTACTGATATGCGTCCAAATGGCACCAGTATCTTCTGCAGTACTGATGTGCTTCCAAATGGCATCAGTATCTTCTGCGGTACTGATATGTTTCAAACTTGCATCAGTATCTTTTGCGGTACTGATATGCTTCCAAATGGCATCAGTATCTTCAGCGATACTGATCTGTTTCAAACTTGCTTCAGTATCTTCTGCGGTACTGATATGCTTCCAAATGGCATCAGTATCTTCTGCGGTACTGATATGTTTGAAACTTCTTCGGTACTGATATGTTTGAAACTTCTTCGGTACTGATTTTTTTCAAACGTGCATCAGTATCTTCTGCGGTACTGATATGCTTCCAAATGGCATTAGTATCTTCTGCGGTACTGATCTGTTTCGAACTTGCATCAGTATCTTCTGCGGTAGGTACCTATATGCTTCCAAATGGCATCAGTATCTTCAGCGATACTGATGTTTCAAACTTGCATCAGTATCTTCTGCGGTACTGATATGCCTCCAAATGGCATCAGTATATTCTGCGGTACTGATATGTTTTAAACTTGCATCAGTATCTTCTTCGGTACTGATATGTTTCAAACTTGTGCGGTACTGATATGTTTTAAACTTGCATCAGTATCTTCTGCGGTACTGATATGTTTCAAACTTGCATCAGTATCTTTTGCGATGCTGATATGTTTCAAACTTGCATCAGTTTATTTTGCGGTTCAAATTGCATCAATATCTTCTGCGGTACTGATACGCTTCCAAATGGCATCAGTATCTTTTGCGGTACTGATCTATTTCGGACTTGCATCAGTATCTTCTGCGGTACTGATATGCTTCCAAATGGCATCAGTATCTTTTGCGGTACTGATCTGTTTCGGACTTGCATCAGTATCTTCTGCGGTACTGATATGCTTCCAAATGGCACCAGTATCTTCTGCAGTATTGATGTGCTTCCAAATAACATCAGTATCTTCTGCGGTACTGATATGTTTCAAACTTGCATCAGTATCTTTTGCGGTGCTGATATGTTTCAAACTTGCATCAGTATCTTCTGCGGTTCAAACTGCATCAGTATCTTCTGCGGTACTGATGTGCTTCCAAATGGCATCAGTATCTTTTGCGGTACCGATCTGTTTCGAACTTGCATCAGTATCTTCTGCGGTACTGATATGCTTCCAAATGGCATCAGTATCTTTTGCGGTACTGATCTGTTTCGGACTTGCATCAGTATCTTCTACGGTACTGATATGCTTCCAAATGGCATCAGTATCTTCTGCGTTACTGATATGTTTCAAACTTGCATCAGTATCTTCTGCGGTACTGATATGCTTCCAAATGGCATCAGTATCTTCAGTGATGTTGATCTGTTTCAAACTTGCATCAGTATCTTCTGCGGTACTGATATGCTTTCAAATGGCATCAGTATCTTTTGCGGTACTGATATGTTTGAAACGTGAATCAGTATCTTCTTCGGTACTGATATGTTTTAAACTTGTCCGGTACTGATATATTTTAAACTTGCATCAGTATCTTCTGCGGTACTGATATGTTTCAAACGTGCATCAGTATCTTCTGCGGTACTGATATGCTTCCAAATGGCATTAGTATCTTCTGCGGTACTGATCTGTTTCGAACTTGCATCAGTATCGTCCGCGGTACTGATATGTTTCAAACGTGCATCAGTATCTTGTGTGGTACTGATGTTTCAAACTGGCATCAGTATCTTCCGCGGTACTGATCTGTTTCCAATTTGCATCAGTATCTTCTGCGGTACTGATCTGTTTCAAACTTGCATCAGTATTTTCTGCGGTATTGATCTGCTTCCAACTTGCATCAGTATCTTCTGCGGTACTGATCTGTTTCAAACTTGCATCAGTATTTTCTGCGGTATTGATCTGCTTCCAACTTGCATCGGTATTTTATGTGGTACTGATCTGCTTTCAAATGGCATCAGTATCTTCTGCGGTACTGATATGTTTCCAAATTGCATCAATATCTTCTGCGGTCCTGATCTGTTTCTGGGGTACTGATATGCTTCCAAATGGCATAAGTATCTTTTGCGTTACTGATATGCCTTCAAATTCTGCGGTACTGATCTGTTTCCAACTTGCATCAGTATCTTCTGCGGTACTGATATGCTTCCAAATGGCATCAGTATCTTCTGTCGTACTGATATGTTTTAAACTTGCATCAGTATCTTCTGCGGTACTGATATGCTTTCAAATGGCATCAGTATCTTTTGCGGTACTGATATGTTTGAAACGTGAATCAGTATCTTCTTCGGTACTGATATGTTTTAAACTTGTGCGGTACTGATATATTTTAAACTTGCATCAGTATCTTCTGCGGTACTGATATGTTTCAAACGTGCATCAGTATCTTCTGCGGTACTGATATGCTTCCAAATGGCATTAGTATCTTCTGCGGTACTGATCTGTTTCGAACTTGCATCAGTATCGTCCGCGGTACTGATATGTTTCAAACGTGCATCAGTATCTTGTGTGGTACTGATGTTTCAAACTGGCATCAGTATCTTCCGCGGTACTGATCTGTTTCCAATTTGCATCAGTATCTTCTGCGGTACTGATATGCTTCCAAATGGCATCAGTATATTCTGCGGTACTGATATGTTTTAAACTTGCATCAGTATCTTCTTCGGTACTGATATGTTTCAAACTTGTGCGGTACTGATATGTTTTAAACTTGCATCAGTATCTTCTGCGGTACTGATATGTTTCAAACTTGCATCAGTATCTTTTGCGATGCTGATATGTTTCAAACTTGCATCAGTTTATTTTGCGGTTCAAATTGCATCAATATCTTCTGCGGTACTGATACGCTTCCAAATGGCATCAGTATCTTTTGCGGTACTGATCTATTTCGGACTTGCATCAGTATCTTCTGCGGTACTGATATGCTTCCAAATGGCATCAGTATCTTTTGCGGTACTGATCTGTTTCGGACTTGCATCAGTATCTTCTGCGGTACTGATATGCTTCCAAATGGCACCAGTATCTTCTGCAGTATTGATGTGCTTCCAAATAACATCAGTATCTTCTGCGGTACTGATATGTTTCAAACTTGCATCAGTATCTTTTGCGGTGCTGATATGTTTCAAACTTGCATCAGTATCTTCTGCGGTTCAAACTGCATCAGTATCTTCTGCGGTACTGATGTGCTTCCAAATGGCATCAGTATCTTTTGCGGTACCGATCTGTTTCGAACTTGCATCAGTATCTTCTGCGGTACTGATATGCTTCCAAATGGCATCAGTATCTTTTGCGGTACTGATCTGTTTCGGACTTGCATCAGTATCTTCTACGGTACTGATATGCTTCCAAATGGCATCAGTATCTTCTGCGTTACTGATATGTTTCAAACTTGCATCAGTATCTTCTGCGGTACTGATATGCTTCCAAATGGCATCAGTATCTTCAGTGATGTTGATCTGTTTCAAACTTGCATCAGTATCTTCTGCGGTACTGATATGCTTTCAAATGGCATCAGTATCTTTTGCGGTACTGATATGTTTGAAACGTGAATCAGTATCTTCTTCGGTACTGATATGTTTTAAACTTGTCCGGTACTGATATATTTTAAACTTGCATCAGTATCTTCTGCGGTACTGATATGTTTCAAACGTGCATCAGTATCTTCTGCGGTACTGATATGCTTCCAAATGGCATTAGTATCTTCTGCGGTACTGATCTGTTTCGAACTTGCATCAGTATCGTCCGCGGTACTGATATGTTTCAAACGTGCATCAGTATCTTGTGTGGTACTGATGTTTCAAACTGGCATCAGTATCTTCCGCGGTACTGATCTGTTTCCAATTTGCATCAGTATCTTCTGCGGTACTGATCTGTTTCAAACTTGCATCAGTATTTTCTGCGGTATTGATCTGCTTCCAACTTGCATCAGTATCTTCTGCGGTACTGATCTGTTTCAAACTTGCATCAGTATTTTCTGCGGTATTGGTCTGCTTCCAACTTGCATCGGTATTTTATGTGGTACTGATCTGCTTTCAAATGGCATCAGTATCTTCTGCGGTACTGATATGTTTCCAAATTGCATCAATATCTTCTGCGGTCCTGATCTGTTTCTGGGGTACTGATATGCTTCCAAATGGCATAAGTATCTTTTGCGTTACTGATATGCCTTCAAATTCTGCGGTACTGATCTGTTTCCAACTTGCATCAGTATCTTCTGCGGTACTGATATGCTTCCAAATGGCATCAGTATCTTCTGTCGTACTGATATGTTTTAAAATTGCATCAGTATCTTCTGTGGTACTGATTTGCTTTCAGATGGCATCAGTATCTTCTGCGGTACTGATCCGTTTCATACTTGCATCAGTATCTTCTGCGGTACTGATATGCTTCCAAATGGCATCAGTATCTTCTGCGGTACTGCTATGGTTTTAAATGACATCAGTATCTTCTGAGGTACTGATATGTTTCAAACTTGCGGTACTGATATGTTTCAAACTTGCATCAGTATCTTCTGCGGTACTGATATGTTTCAAACTTGCATCAGTATCTTCTGCGGTACTGATATGCTTCCAAATGGCATCAGTATCTTCAGCGATACTGATCTGTTTCAAACTTGCATCAGTATCTTCTGCGGTACTGATATGCTTCCAAATGGCATCAGTATCTTCTGCGGTACTGATATGTTTGAAACTTCTTCGGTACTGATATGTTTCAAACTTGTGCGGTACTGATATGTTTTAAACTTGCATCAATATCTTTTGCGGTACTGATATGTTTCAAACGTGCATCAGTATCTTCTGGGGTACTGATATGCTTCCAAATGGTATTAGTATCTTCTGCGGTACTGATCTGTTTCGAACTTGCATCAGTATCTTCTGCGGTACTGATATGCTTCCAAATGGCATCAGTATCTTCAGCGATACTGATGTTTCAAACTTGCATCAGTATCTTCTGCGGGCATGATATGCTTCCAAATGGCATCAGTATATTCTGCGGTACTGATATGTTTCAAACTTGCATCAGTATCTTCTTCGGTACTGATATGTTTCAAACTTGTGCGGTACTGATATGTTTTAAACTTGCAACAGTATCTTCTGCGGTACTGATATGTTTCAAACTTGCATCAGTATCTTTTGCGTTGCTGATATGTTTCAAACTTGCATCAGTATATTCTGCGGTTCAAACTGCATCAATATCTTCTGCGGTACTGATACGCTTCCAAATGGCTTCAGTATCTTCTGCGGTACTGATCTGTTTCGAATTTGCATCTGTATCTGCTGCGGTACTGATATGCTTCCAAATGGCAGCAGGTATCTTTTGCGGTACTGATCTGTTTCGGACTTGCATCAGTATCTTCTGCGGTACTGATATGCTTCCAAATGGCACCAGTATCTTCTGCGGTACTGATGTGCTTCCAAATGGCATCAGTATCTTCTGCGGTACTGATATGTTTCAAACTTGCATCAGTATCTTCTGCGGTTCAAACTGTATCAGTATCTTCTGCGGTACTGATGTGCTTCCAAATGGCATCAGTATCTTTTGCGGTACTGATCTGTTTCGAACTTGCATCAGTATCTTCTGCGGTACTGATATGCTTCCAAATGGCATCAGTATCTTTTGCGGTACTGATCTGTTTCGGACTTTCATCAGTATCTTCTACGGTACTGATATGCTTCCAAATGGCACCAGTATCTTCTACGTTACTGATATGTTTCAAACTTGCATCAGTATCTTTTGCGGTACTGATATGTTTCAAATTTGCATCGGTTTTTTCTGCGGTTCAAACTTGCATCAGTATCTTCTGCGGTACTGATATGCTTCCAAATGGCATCAGTATCTTCTGCGTTACTGATATGTTTCAAACTTGCATCAGTATCTTTTGCGGTACTGATATGTTTCAAATTTGCATCGGTTTCTTCTGCGGTTCAAACTTGCATCAGTATCTTCTGCGGTACTGATATGCTTCCAAATGGCATCAGTATCTTCTGCGGTACTAATATGTTTCCAAATCGCATCAGTATCTTCTGCGGTACTGATATGTTTCAAACTTGCATTAGAATCTTCTGCGATACTGACGTCTTTCCAGATGGCATCATTATCATTTTAGGTACTTTGAGTGGGTAAATTGACTCCCAATTTTAAGCATTATATTGATTTAAGCAAACTTTAGTGTCAAAAAGGCTTATTTTATATGTCTTTTTTTTTAAACTAAAATGAATCAAAAACTTGTTTGCATCTTTTAAATGTAACATTTAACAATTAGATATCATACCTCCACTCACTCACCCCCAACAATTATTCAACATGATATGCAAAATATATACGTAAAAATTAGATAAAGTATCCATAACAATTATTGAAACATACATGCACGGAGTACGTTATAACGTACCCCCTGATACATGATATGCAAAAAAATGTACAGAACACAGTTAGATAAAGTACTCCCAAAAGTTATTCAAATACATATAATATGCAAAATAATCATTTAACAATTAGATAAAGTACCCCCGAATATTATTCAAACACACATGATATCCAAAATAAACACTGAACAATTAGATAAAGTACCCCCAACAATTTTTAAACAAACATGATATGCAAAAGAAACATTTAATAATAAGATAAAGTGCCACCTACAATTATTTACACAGACCTGATACGCAAAATAAACATTTAACAATTAGATAAAGTATACCCCCACTCCCCCACCCCCTTCCACCACCGCCTCTCCCCACCCAATTATTCAAACTTAAAAAAACTGATATGCAAAATAAGAGTTTAACAATTGGAAAATTACCCTTAAAATTATTCAAACAAACATGATATGGAAAATAATCATCAAACAATTAAAGTACCCCCGACAATTATTTAAACAAACATGATATGCAACATAAACATTTAAAAATTATATAACATAACATAACATAACATAATTTTATTCAGCATTAAACCATTACAATAGTTTATAGCCTACAAAATGAATAATACAATCTTTCTCCCATTCATGGTGACATAATGCAAATAAATATAACTATCTGTTCATTCCAATTATTTTCAAGGAGGAATGCAATTATTATATATTTTCTGACATCTTTCGTTCATAAATACTCATACCCGGAAAATGGTATTGTACAAGTTGTTATACAATCAATGTGTTAATTATTACAATGCGCTTTTCAGAGGCATAATATAGGTATTTGCGTAACTGTTCGAGTAAGTGTTTAGATTGCTTCGACATGATAGTATCAAATTTATTAAGTGTTGGCCATCTACAGAAAAATCTTGGCAAATACTTTGTTCTCAGTTCCGCATAAAACGGACAAACAAGCAAAAAATGATACTCACTCTCTATAGCTCTCATATTACAATATATACACAATCTCTCACTACGCTCAACATTAGTATATCTCCCCGTCTCAATAGCTAAGGTATGTGCAGAAATTCTAAATTTCGTTAAGGCAGTACGATATTTAGGTGTCGCTATAATATTTAGATAATTTTCATAATCAAGGTTGTATTTAAATCTGCTATATGATAATAATCTGTTTGAATTATTTATCTTGCCAAACCAATATTGTTTATATTGATCTACTATTCTACGTTTGATTTGCTCATATGGGATATCTATCAACAGTTGATTGTGCCAAATATCCGCGAACCCAAGGTTTTCTAATTCGCGTTTTATATATCCCGCCCAGTTCATTCGATTCTCATTATATTCGCAATCCTCTTTTAACATCCAGTAAATCTTGAAAGTTAGAGAATCGCGATTGGTAAGAATTTTTGCCCAGTATTTAAGTATTTTTTGTTTTCTATATATATTTAAGGGATAACGACCCAACTCTCCATATAAGGCCTCTAAGTTAGTTGATTTTCTTACACATAAAATATTTCTACAGAATTTGGTGTGTACATTTTCTATTTTAGGCTCTTCATGGAACCCCCAAATTTCACATGCATAGTTCAAAATTGATCCCACAAGGGAGTCAAATAATTTACACTTCTCATTAATAGGGATAGTTATCTGGTTAAAAACATTGTATAACTTATGAAGTGAGTAAGATGCATGCTGAGCTAAATGCTGTTGGGTTCTTGACCAATTACCATTTTTGAAAAATTCCACTCCCAAATACTTGAATGACGTTACTAGTTCCAATTCAACTTCATTAATATACAGTTTTGGCATGGAATGCCTGCCCTTTTCGAAGACCATTATTTTGGTTTTACTGGTGTTGATTTTTAATCCCCAGATATTACAATAGTTTTGTAAATCGTTTAACATGTATTGTAACGATTCGGCCGATTGTGTAAAGATCACAGAATCATCTGCATATAACAAGATAAACACCTTAAATTCATTAATTGTAAACACGTCATTAATATCAGAGTTTATACAACTAGCTATGTCGTTAATGAAAAACATGAACATTATCGGAGACAACGGATCCCCCTGCTTTAAACCTTTGTCGGAGTTGAGAAATTCTGAAACGTTATTTTTGTATTTTATACAAGCCTTTACCGTGCTATACATTGACTGAAGAATTTTCAGCATTCTAGGACTTATATTTTCCTGTGAGAGTTTATGCCACAGTAAATATCTTTCTACAGTATCAAACGCTTTTTCGAAATCGACAAACGCACAATAGAGTTTTTTACCTTTTGTGCATAAAACTTTTGCAATTGTAGAATAGAAATTAAAAATACAGTCAGCAGTAGATTTACCTTTTTGAAATCCATACTGGTTATCATTTATCGTATTGTGTTTTACGGACCATTTATTTATACGATTAAGTAAAACATGAGAAAATATTTTTGCTAAAATATTTATAAGAGTTATACCTCTGTAATTACTCGTGGAGTCAATATCTCCCTTATTCTTGAATATAGGGATTAACATTCCTTCACCCCAAGACTTTGGATATTCTCCGCTTAAGAAAATCTTATTTAAGATTTTAACAATATAAGGTAAAATAATATTCCTTGTTGATTTAAATACTTCCGGAAAGAGAGTGTCTATTCCGGCTGATTTTTTATTACTAATAGACGATTCTATGACAGAATTAATTTCGTCGATATTTATTTCGCCGTCAAGATCAGGGTCTATAAAATCCGACTGGTTATCTGTCGGGTTATCATTTATATTGTATGCATTATTGTCTGTTTGAAATATTGTTTTAAAATGATCGAAGAAATCCTGAACTGACAAGTTATCCGAGCTTTTCCGTTTCTTATTCAAATGTTTGTTAATATTTTTCCAAAAGTCACGCGGTTTTGATTTCGCCAAATCGCATACGCGTTTACCTTCACTGCGTTTAAAATTAGTATGAGCTTTACGCTTGGTTTTTTATTGTAACAGGTTCTCGTTTCAGTGAACGTCCTTCTATTATCGTCATTTTTGCATTTTAAAAATTTATTTCTAGCATTTGTAAATAGTTTACGCGTTTTAATACAGTCCTCATCAAACCAGTTATTAACTTGTTTTTTTCTTATGATTTATAAAGTATACCCCCAAATAATATTCCAACACAATATGCAAAATAAACATTTACAATTAACAAAGTACCCATAACGATTATTCAAACAAACATGATATGCAAAGTGAAGATTAACCAATTAGATAAATTACCCCTAACAATTATTCAAACAAATAAGATATGCAAAATAAAATTTTAAGAAATAGATAAAGTAGCCCCTATCAATTATTCAAACAAACATGATATCAAAATAAACATTTAACAATTACATAAAATACCCCCAAGAATTAATCAAACAAAAACGATGTGCAAAATAAAACAAAAAAACAATTAGATAAAGTACCCCAAAAAATATTCATACAAACACGATATGCAAAATAATCATTAAACAATTAAAGTACCCCGACAATTATTTAAACGAACAGGATATGCAAAATAAACATTTAACAATTATATAACGTACCCTTAAAATTGTTCAAACAAACATGATATGCAAAATAATCATTAAACAATTAAAGTACCCCCAACAATTATTGAAACAAACATGATATGCAAAAAAAAACATTTAACAATTAGATAAAGTATCCCCAACAATTATTGAAACAAACATTCAATTCGATTCAATTCAGTCGGCGACTTTGTAAGAAAATTTTCCTGAGAAGACTATACTTATTCCTATGTACCAACAACCCTTACCAGTTAGGGTTTATACCAGATATATACACTGTTCTCAACAGATACAACTTGCTGCAACACCTCAATGCCAGTCCTAGTGCCTGTACTTTTTTACCACCTAAATATACATGGAAACGAATCTTCAAACTATCAATAAGCGTATACGAAAAGGCACTCTTAAGACAGAGGATGGCAATAGATAACGATTTTGCTCGCTTTAAAACTGATCCCAATTTCATGCTTATGCACAGAATCATTAAGAGCGGATTTTCTTAACAGCCCGGATGATAATAACGTACATCTCCTTATAAATACAGACGACAAGGATTTTATTCAAATTCTCTTAGGGCGCGAGATGCCAAAAGAGCTGACCGAAGATAATAGAAAATCCCTCATTTGGTTCTTTTAAATTTATTAAAAGGCTATAAATGCTTTTCAAACCGGACATTAACAATTTTACCAAACCAGAACTTCCATAAAGTGTTTAGAGTACACGCTTTTCAATGAATCTACCAACTGACGGTTTAGATTGTTCACATTTTCCCCGAGTAATCATTACCTTCATATATCATATCATATCAGGTTAGATATAGATGTACCTGACAGCATATTTCTATGAATCACATACTATTGCATAATGTGATTCTTCCTCTTATTTGTACCCCTTTTATTCTCGTTCCTTTCATTGCTATTGTATAAATGTAATCTGTATTAATCTTGTATATATTATGTATATGTAATCTCATTCACTGAGGAAATAAAGAATTGAATTGAATTAGCATCTTTTTGATTAACCTTAATTGTCAAATCAAGTTTTGTTTTTCGGTAAACAAAAACATAGAACATGCACATTATTTGTTTATATATATATACTATGAACATTTTCGAAATTTCGACTCTATGCTTACTCTATGCTTACACTTTGTGAGCAATGAAAACAGTCGATCAATAAAAACAGCTGTACCGTTGACCTGTTTAGTAAACAAACAAGAACTTTCTTACATGTCTTGTGACCCGGTGATTTTTCAAGTGGAAAAATAGTTTTCTATATGAACATTACACTGCTGCATTATCCATACTTGAGTTGAATTTGCAGCAAATCATTAATATGTGACACTTTAACATTGGTAATTATGTAATAATTAGTGCTTTCATACCTATAAGAGATGCGTGCAGTAATTAGGACTCGCTCAGATTCGTACCTAGGGACATTTTTCTGATAACAATTGGTAAAATAAGCTCAGAAATAAGTTTTCCATAGTTTATTACATAGGTTTTGAGCGTTTTTTACTCCAATTTTGTCTATAAAAGCCGTAATTTTGAGTTTCATTTTTTTGAAGTTGAACTATGTCTTTTTTGTATCAACATGTAGGGTTGCATGTTTGCAACATGTTTTCATGTATTAAATCTGCATGGCAACAGGTTTGGTAGGCATGAAACCACTAAATCTTTCCCTACCCCCCTAAAATAGGATACTGTGAAACATGAAGATTTGTGTAAAAGGTAAACTATTATTCCTTATCATTCAAACTCGACTTGGTAGCGTTCAGCTAATATTCAAATCTGATTTTAGCGGTATTTTTTAGCATTATTAAGCTCGTATTCGTTACTATAATCAGGTATGGTACCACCAATTTTGAAGAATTTGATTGAAAAATAAATTTTGGCATGAAAATCGACATAAATTGGCATATTTCATCGTCCTAATTGTACCTAATATGCATATTTTATTTATGTCCATTGAATGTTCTAAACATTTGATCTATTTAATATGGTGTATTGACAAGAAATGCCGTTTGGTATGACAATTCAGATAGTGTAAAATTAAAAAAAATATCTCTGACTTTTGTCGATTTTAGACTATTGTCCTTGGTATTCACAAGACCATATCTCGGCAAATAATCATTCGCGTTTGCATGAAGTAGTTGTTTTTAAGCTTGTTATGAAAATAACAACTCAAAATCCTCATTTAAGAAACATCTGAACATGTTTTATCCTCTTATAGGTTTACCACCACTAATTACATGTAAACCTCCGAGGTGTAGTCGAATGTAGTTCCTATAATAAATAATTAATAATATAATAAAATTAATGGAAATGGGCATTATAAGTAGGGGAAAACTGCCCATTTCTATTAGAGTTTGTGGTTGTATGTATAAGAAGTGTATTAATAGGTTTTACTGGATCACTGATGAACATTTCGAAATTTCGACTCTATGCTTACACTTTGTGAGCAATGAAAACAGTCGATCAATAAAAACAGCTGTACCGTTGACCTGTTAGTAAACAAACAAGAACTTTCATGTCTTGTGACCCCACGTTTTCTGGTGATTTTTCAGTGGAAAAATAGTTTTCTATATGAACATTACACTGCTGCATTATCCATACTTGAGTTGAATTTGTAGCAAATCATTAATATGTGACACTGGTGTCTATGGGGAAAATAATTAGTGCTTTCATACCTATAGGCACTATGCAATGATACACCACCCAGCCACACTGGAATACCACGCCGTATAGACACATGCCATGATACATCACCCAGCCACACTGAGAATACCACGCCGTAGACACATGTCATGATACACCACCCAGTCACACTGGAACACCACGCCGTATAGACACATGCCATGATACATCGCCCAGCCACACTGGAATACCACGCCGTATAGACACATGCCATGATACATCACCCAGCCACACTGGAATACCACGCCGTAGACACATGTCATGATACACCCACCTAGCCATACTGGAATACCACGCCGTAGACACATGCAATGATACACCACCCAGCCCACACTGGAATAACAACGCCGTAGACACAACCATACTGGAATACCACGCGGTAGACACATGCCATGATACACCACCCAATCACACTGGATACCACGCCGTATAGACACATGCCATGATACCTCACCCAGCCACACTGGAATATCACGCCGTAGACACATGCCATGATACACCGCCCAGCCACACTGGAATACCACGCCGTAGACACATGACATGACACACTAACCCAACCACACTGGAATACCACGCCGTATAGACACATGCCATAATACATCACCCAGCCACACTGGAATATCACGACGTAGACACATGCCATGATACACCACCCAGTCACACTGGAATACCACGCCGTAGACACATGCCATGATACACCACCCAGCTACACGGGAATACCACGCCGTAGACATATGGCATGACACACCACCCAGTCACACTGGAATACCACGCCGTAGACACATGCAATGATACACCACCCAGCCACACTGGAATACAACGCCGTAGACACACCACCTATCCACTCTGGAATACTACGCCGTAGACACATGTTATGATACACCACTCAGCCACACTGGAATACCACGCCGTAGACACATGTCATGATACACCACTCAGTCACACTGGAATACCACGCCCTAAACACATGCCATAATACACCACCCAGTCACACTGGAATACCACGCCGTAGACACACCACCTAGCCACACTGGAATACCACGCCATAGACACATGCAATCATACACACCTAGTCACACTGGAATACCACGCCGTAGACACATGCCATGATACACCACCAGTCACACGGGAATCATACACCACCCAGCCACACTGGAATACCACGCTGTAGACACATGCCATGATACACCACTCAGTCACAATGGAATACAACGCCGCAGACACATGTCATGATACACCACTCAGCCACACTGGAATACCACGCCGTTGACATATGCCATGATACACCACCCAGCCACACTGTTATACCACGCCGTAGACACATGTCATGATACACCACTCAGCCACACTGGAATACCACGCCGTAGACACATGCCATGATACACCACCCAGCCACACTGTAATACCACGCCGTAGACACATGCCATGATACACCACCCAGCCACACTGGAATACCACGCCGTAGACACATGCCATGATACACCACTCAGCCACAATGGAATACCACGCCGCAGACACATGTCATGATACACCACTCAGCCACACTGGAATACCACGCCGCAGACACATGCCATGATACACCACCCAGCCACACTGTAATACCACGCCGTAGACACATGCCATGATACACCACCCAGCCACACTGTAATACCACGCCGTAGACACATGCCATGATACACCACCAGCCACACTGTAATACACGCCGTAGACACATGCCATGATACACCACCCAGCCACACTGTAATACCACGCCGTAGACACATGCCATGATACACCACCCAGCCACACTGTAATACCACGCCGTAGACACGTGCCATGATACACCACCCCAGCCACACTGTAATACCACGCCGTAGACACATGCCCATGAATACACCACCCAGCCACACTGTAATACCACGCCGTAGACACATGCCATGATACACCACCCAGCCACACTGTAATACCACGCCGTAGACACATGCCATGATACACCACCCAGCCACACCTGGAATACCACGCCGTAGACACATGCCATGATACACCACCCAGCCACACTGGAATACCACGCCGTAGACACGTGCCATGATACACCACCCAGCCACACTGTAATACCACGCCGTAGACACGTGTCATGATACACCACCCAGCCACACTGTAATACCACGCCGTAGACACGTGCCATGATACACCACCCAGCCACACTGTAATACCACGCCGTAGACACGTGCCATTATACACCACCCAGCCACACTGTAATACCACGCCGTAGACACGTGCCATGATACACCACCCAGCCACACTGTAATACCACGCCGTAGACACATGCCATGATACACCACCAGTCACACTGTAATACCACGCCGTAGACACATGCCATGATACACCACCCAGCCACACTGTAATACCACGCCGTAGACACATGCCATGATACACCACCCAGCCACACTGTAATACCACGCCGTAGACACATGCCATGATACACCACCCAGCCACACTGTAATACCACGCCGTAGACACATGCCATGATACACCACCCAGCCACACTGTAATACCACGCCGTAGACACATGCCATGATACACCACCCAGCCACACTGTAATACCACGCCGTAGACACATGCCATGATACACCACCCAGCCACACTGTAATACCACGCCGTAGACACATGCCATGATACACCACCCAGCCACACTGTAATACCACGCCGTAGACACATGCCATGATACACCACCCAGCCACACTGTAATACCACGCCGTAGACACATGCCATGATACACCACCCAGCCACACTGTAATACCACGCCGTAGACACATGCCATGATACACCACCCAGCCACACTGTAATACCACGCCGTAGACACATGCCATGATACACCACCCAGCCACACTGTAATACCACGCCGTAGACACATGCCATGATACACCACCCAGCCACACTGTAATACCACGCCGTAGACACATGCCATGATACACCACCAGTCACAGTATTGTGACACCATGCCGATCAGTTCTACTACCAGTTTTTAGCCTATAATCATGCTGAATGTCAGGCAAGGGGGCTACTAGTTCCATTTGTATTCAAGTATTTGTTGTGACTTGGCCTAGGATTGAATACAGGGCCTCCCGCATGCGAGATTAACGCTCTAGCAGAGAACGTCCCTGATTGCTGGACACAGGTTGCGCGCATATTCGCACACAATGCAAGTAACTACAAAAACGTCACACATTTCAGGACCATCTCCGTGCAAACTGAGGTGAGGAAGATAATCTTTTCGGACCTGGGCATACATTACCAACAACAGGCATGTAGACACATCTGTCCAGAAAGGAGATGTCCCCAGAGTCTCAGGATGTGTGGGGCACTGAATTGCCGTCAGCAAGCTGATCCATGAAGTAAATATCAACAGAAACGAGCCGACAGTCGTATTTTTAGATTCGACAATTCATAGGGTTCTATCTCACACATAAAGGTGGATCTAAAACATTATTAAATCACCAGCCATTCAAATTAAGAGCTACTTTGATGGAATCCAACTAGTAATGAATCTAGTGTTAGTGAAAATCATCCAGCAAGTATTTTCCTTGAAATGGTCAGAGACAATTTTTAACACAACATGTGATACAACCAACAAGATATAGGGAAAATAACACAAAATAGATTACCCCACTGGTCTAGGGAAGAGTGACCATATTCTGCTATAGATCTTGTATCATTGCTATTCAAGTAGGATAGAATGCAAAACAACCAAAAAACATTTTTTAAAGGTAACAAAGGTCAAATGAGGGAAAGCTGCAACTCTATAAAATGGGAAAACATATTAAATGACAAATATGTCAATGATGCCGATAACCCGAATAACATTATCGATAAAAAATATACCAGTGTGGATTGGAGCTCCCAGCAGCATAATAATCTCCCATACACAGATAGAGACACAAACAGGTTGGTAAAAGACAAGAAATAATCCTGGAAAAAAGACCTCTATTGCAAAACACACACACATTTTGAAAAATACAAAACTGCTAGGAACAAAGCTACCTATGCAATAAAACTAGCAAAGTATAACTATGAACAAGACCTTGCAACTCGGATAAATAGCGACAATAAATTATTTCGGAAATATGTAAGGTCAAAAAATAAAAACAAAACTACAATAGGACCAAAATGGAAACATAGTCACAGATGACCAAGAGAGTGCAAATATGTTTAACAAATACTTTGTGACGATTTTTTCAAACACAGCACAACGAACCAAATGACAACCAAGCTTTTCCTCCAGGAAGAGTAAACTCCACGCTTGACAACATTATTATAACTGAAAACGATGTCCTGTCAGTAATCAAGGAATTAACCCCCAATAAATCAGCAGGCCCAAATGGTATACACCCCAAAGTAATAGTTGAATGTAAAAACGAATTAACAAAGCCATTAACAAAAATATTCACTAAGTCACTAGATGAATCAAAAGTACCAAGCTCCTGGAAAATCGCAAATATAAGACCAATTTACAAATCAGGAAATAAACAATCTCCAGAAAATTATAGGCCCTATTGTTGCAATTTAACGCAAACAATTATCAAAAAATAATTATAGACCATATGCAAATTAACAATCTTTTTACGACACACCAGTTTGGATTCATGAAATGTAAATCTTGTCCTCTACAATTATTAGAAGTATTGGAAGATTGGTCTGATGCACATGATGGTGGCCAGGAGCTTGATGTAATATTCTACGACTTTAGAAGAGCAGTTGACACATTACCACATAACAAGCTACTAACTAAATTAGAAGGTTACTAAATTAGTAGGTTACTAAACTAGAAGGTTACGGTATTGTAGGGAAGGATTTGGTCTGGGTGAAAGACTTCCTGCGGGATAGATATCAAACGGTGGTTATAAATGGAAACCACTCAACATCCGAAAGAGTATACGGTGGGGTACCTCAGGGTAGTGTGTATGGTCCCTCTCTTTTCCTTGGCTTCATAAATGATCTCCCCGAGGTAGCTGAAACAGTAGTCAAGCTATTTGCAGATGATACCAAAACATACTCAGTTATAAACTCCCAAGAAGACAGGGATACATTACGAAGAACTACTGACATTTTTTTGTGATTGGTCAAAAACTTTGGACTTAGAATTTAATTAAAACAAATGTAAAAGAATGCATATTGGCAAATCAATTACTACTGAGAACTATTTTACGAAGGACAGGGAAGCTCGAAGGGACTTGATTACAAATGTTTCCGAGGAGAAGAATCTGGGGGTCATAGTTGACAGTAATCTTTCTTTCAACATACACATAACCTCCAAAATATCCATAGCAAATAGAAACCTAGGCATAATTATTAGATCATTTACATATCTAGACAAAAATATATGACTGACATTATTTAAAGCTTTAGTAAGACCCCATTTAGAATATAACAGGCAGTTTGGTCTCCGTACTTAAAACAACACCAAATTGCTATTGAAAATGTTCAACGCTGGGGAAAAAAATGCTATCATCTTTAAACAACCTCGAATATAACGAAAGGCTAAGATCACTAGGTATTCCTACACTCCAATATCGGAAGTTATGTGCAGACATGCTGCAAGTCTTTATGATCCTAAGAGGATTCCATATCTCATCAATCCAAAACTTTCTCCCTTTAGCAACGTATACCAGAACAAAAGGCAATACCCTTAAACTTTAAAAAAAACCAAGCCAGAACTGAACACAGAAAAAAATCCTTAATTATTAGGGTGGTGGAAGATTGGAATTCTCTACCCGACAGTGTTGTCCAAGCACCGAGTGTGAACGCCTTTAAAGGGACACTGTCCGTAAGTAAGCAGATATTGAGCATAACCAAATAACTGTCTGATTTTTATTTAGTGAAGTGTATACATGAAAACGTAAGCATAGACCCAAATAAGTAATATATTCGTGAGTTTGAAAAAAAAGTTGTATTTGTTGTTTGTAAACAATGTGGGTCCCACAATATTCACAGTTTCTGTTGATCACGTAACAGCCATTAATATAGCGCGTTAGGTTTTCTATATAGTATGTATTGTGTAATATACATGGCCCGCTTAACTCAGTTGTTAGCGCTCTCGAGTATTGCGCTCTCACTATTATTACCCGCAAATGTAATTTTTAGTTTGAGCTGCGAGTTCAAGCTCATGAAGTGCTCTTTTTTTGTACCGCTATTGAATTCCATCAAACAATCTTGTTTTTATTTAGTAAATATTCAAAAATGGTATGTGTTTAATGTTTGTCAACGTAATAAATTCGTGTTTTATAAGCTAAAACTTACGGACATTGTCCCTTTAAGAGCAGACTAAACAAACATTTGCATAACAATCAAATACAATGTCAGGGGCGTAGCTTGGCCTTTTTGACGGCATAGGCCCGCAGTTAAAGTTATTATGCTAGGGGGGTCCGGGGTCATGCCCCCACCCCCCACACTCCCCCAATTTGTTTTATGTTAGAATGCATTAGGTCTGTGCTGACGTATATTTTAGACTTTAAGAAGGGCAAAGATAACTAAACAAATATATATGAAAATAATATGTTCTGGTTACTACGCCGCCTATACAGCCACCCCCCCACCCCCACCTAACCACCCCTCTTCCACCCCCGATTTTTTTAATTTTTCTATTTCTGAAAATTAGGCGTAGGCCCGGGCCTACAGGGCCTATACAGAGCTACGCCAATGAATGTGATACTAGTTGTTTCCCAAGCCTGCGCAGTAGACACTCTCGACCAATAAACCAACAAAGAGAAGGGCCACCAGAAGACACAGGCTTACCATCGGCCTCGGACCAGAAAGTTATCACTAAGTAAGTAACTACCGGTTGCTGAAGCTGACTTGATGACAACGTGGCGTTAGTCTTGGAGAAGGGAATGTAGACTTTTGGTGATATATAAATACCCTTGGAAAATTTCCGTAATTCATTAAATAAAATTGCAAAAAACGATTGTTTTTCGACAATAACGTGTATAACAAGAGAGAAAAACAATTATTTATTTTTACCTTGTTCATAGTCCTGTAAGGTCCATTGGTATAATCAGCAGATAGATAGCACAGCACGTCTTTAGTGTCGTCTGTGCGCCCACGGGAATCGCAACTAGTGTCGTCTATACTTGTATTATTCACCCACGGGAATCGCACCGCCAGCAATGCTTTGGGAAATTCACAAGAACAATTTAATTTAGGACTGATTATTAAAAATATAGCATCTACATGTGTAATGTGATTTTTTCCCAACAGAAATTTTATACGGCAGAAAGGATTTCGCAAACATGCATAGACAGTCAATGCCCAAATTCTGGGAATAGTCGCTTTGATGAATTGGCTAGCACATGGTATTCTTAGTTTTTTTAAAAAAAGTTTACAAAATACACAAAACAATCGTGCGTAATGTTAAACACCTACCTCAATTCCGGCAATTTTGATCACTCGCCTGCATTAACGGAAATCGTCCACCTTAAACTCTCGGTATTGCCAAAGCAATGAATGCTGGCGGTGCGATTCCCGGGCGTGATATGGTTTCGCAAGTCGTTACTATGACAATTAACCTCGTGACGTGACCTCGTGATGTTAATTGTGACGTGCGCCGTTGATCAATATTAATTAACGTTCTGATGTCAGGTGACAGTAATCCAAAAGAACGGAACGGAAGTGCGGACGGACAAAGTGACGAATATAAGCTTCCCCGAAAAGCTTCGCCATAAAATGTCTTTCAAAATCAAACAAACTGTATGTAAACAATGACTTATGTATATGTATCTGTATCTGTATCTGTATCTGTATATCTGTATAGTGTATCTGTATCTGTGTCTGTATATTATAGTGTATCTGTATCTGTATCTGTATAGTGTCTGTATCTGCATATGTTTATGTATTTGTATATATATATATATATATCCGTATCTGTATCTGTATAGTGTATATGTATCTGTATCTGTATCTGTATATGTATAGTGTATCTGTATTATCTGTATCTGTATCTTTATCTGTATCTGTAGTTGTATATAGTGTATCTGTATCTGTATCTGTATCTGTATCTGTATAGTATATCTGTATCTGTATATCTGTATATCTGTATCTGTATAGTGTATCTGTATCTGTATCTGTATCTGTATCTGTATAGTATATCTGTATCTGTATATCTGTATATCTGTATATCTGTATATGTATAGTGTATCTGTATCTGTATCTGTATAGTGTATCTGTATAGTACACGTTTCCGTCACAATTGACGATTACAACGCGGGTTGGTTGCGCATTAATCCATATCCTATTTACTTAAGAATGAATTTAAAGTGAGAAGCAAAAAAAGTAAATAGGGATAGGAAAATTGCGTGATAGGACTAGAACCTAACAAACAATCAAGTGGGACAGGGTTTACAATGAAAGTTTGGAAAGCTCCTATTTGTAAGATACCAAATCAGGAGCCTCAGCTAAGGTGGCTGGTAGATTATTCCACCGACAAACTGTTCTTGAGAAACTAAATTTGCGATACTCGCTGGAAGAAGTATGCAGTATGCAATACTTACCCTACCATTTTATCTTAACACAAACTATTTCTGTTGAAGGATCAACAAATTTACACTAATATTCTGTAGAACTTTATGAGTCAGAGTGTTGAGTATATGTTTATATTTCCGAGATAAACGTTAATATAAGGAAAGAGCTTATAACTCGTGCAACAATGCACAAAGGAGAAAATACTGTTGAAAAGCTAAAGATAAATCCAGGGAGAACACCAAACTTAATCAGGTAAGCAGAACAGAAAGAAGAGAAATATGAAACCAGGATATTTCCAACTCATACAAATATTTTCTAAGAATCTTATTGACACTGAACTATAAGAACAGATCCCGTATTCTCGAAACTTGTTCAGCCAAAATCCCATACTCAAGCTTAAAACCAATCAAATATTTCTTTTAACTTTAACTTTGTTCAATGAGTGTTTTTCATTGTGAAACTTTTGGGACAGTTGTAATATTTGTTTATCTTTATTTCGGTAAAGTTTGAAGTAATTGCATGACTAAAAGGGCATTGTAGTCTTGTATTGACACTGGGATGATAATCGTCATATAAAGCCCTGATTGAAAGAAGTAAAATCGGAATTATGCAATCGATCTTGGAGTCATTTTAATTAAAAATAAACACAAAATAAAAAAAAACTTGCACTTTTAATCACACTTTGTAGATCTATGGTTAAGTATAGTAATTATTTTTGACTAACCCTGTAGCTCTTCAATGTCGATCAAAAGCTTGAATTTACGTCATTTCCGTATAAATCATGCGCAGTCGACATGCGCAATTCAAGTCAGAAAAGTAAGTAATCGATGTTATTGATGTTTTACATCAAATTTTGCAGAACTTCAGTATTTTCCGAGCTTCAAATTCTTATTTGCATTAAACGCTGGCATTATTTATTCAGTATGACGACGCGCACTCGTCTCCGTGGCAGCAATTTGCTAAAACTATTGGTTTCTTTTCAGACGAAGATTCCTGCTGAAAGTAGGTCATTGACTCGTTCTGGAGATGAAGAGAAGTCAACTAAGAGATGTGACTTGTGTTAAAAATATAACGTGAGAAATCAGCTGATAGCAAGATTTACTTAATTACTACATGGCATGTCACACATAAGGTCTCTATAATGAATGACCTTTATACTTTGATGACATTAACTCGCCAAAGTTCCAGCATTAGGTCACTAATTGAGAGCTAATTGGGCAACATTTACTTGATAAATCCAATTATATTTACATGATTTTAAGATTAATTGTTGAGTGAGTATTTCGTAGTATTTGCTTAAACATATCACAATGCAGACAGTTTAACCCTCTATGTAAAGTAGATATTGTGATACTGGAGGTATATAAGCTGTATATATATAGAGTAACATTGAAGTGTTTTATACCAATGAAAGTGGCATAGCTACACAAACATTAAGTATTCAGTAAGATTAAGTGAGTAGGTAGAGGGGTCACGGTTTAATCACAGTATCATCAGCCAAATATTTGGTACTCTATTCATTTGACATTCTTTCGAAAGAATGTGACACTGCCTAAGTAATTTTGAAATCAGATATACACTTGAATAATTTATATGTCAAGACATAAGGCATTAACCCTGGACTGAAGATAAATGTGACTTAACTCTTCGTGCTTTTCGGATATATTAAAGTAATAAACAATTATTTTTTATTTTATCACAAAAGAAAGTAATTGAAGTATTTAAAAATTTCAGTGCTTATCAGATATACCTGTTATGTTTGAAATAACATACTAAGACTACTTTTCGGCTAGACGTGAGATAAACATTTGGTGTTGTCGGATGAACCTGTCATTCAACAGACTACTTCCCGGCAACACTTGTGACAAACAACAACTTTCGTAATGTTTGTATGAACATGTCTATATCTAAGGGTAATAAAAAAGGAAATGATGCTGTAGCCTCTAGACTTGCTGATTTCACAGGAGAGAAGGAGGTTCCAATCGCAGGACATAATAAAATGTCCTCCTCACTGGATCAAGATGATGTTAATTCAGGGTCAGAGTTCGACCCTAGTGTTGATGAACTATCAAACTCATTAGAATCTTCAGTATTTATACGGGATTCCACAAAAGCGGTGAGTACCTTTTGGTTTCTTAAGTTTCATTCAAGCAGTATGTGTTTGACTTACAGTCTTCGAATTAACCCACTAGCTCGAAGCCCAGGGCTAGTAAACTCATTTGGGCTAGTGATGTTGTTTTAATTTATGTAGTCAAGGAAATGTACGGGTTTTCATTGAGTATATAAGAATTTGGGCTAGTGACTCAAAACAATTAATTCAAAGAACGAAGTTATATCAATGGATATGCAAAATCAAAAGGACTTCAAATTGTTGAAGAAATGTAGGATAAGTCCCATGCCAGACATGTTATTGTCTGTCAACATTGAAGATATTGCGCCCAGTTCAATATTTAAATTGATTATATTCAATGTATGATATAAAAATCGAACTGGAAAAGCAGCATTCAAGGAAGACGGTCAACCACAAACACACTCGGAAACGAAGAACAAATTTAAAGATGAATAAAAGGCCAAATAAGACATCACAAACACAAAAGGGTTGACAATAGGGCTACCACCTTGGAAAGGTCAGTGGAAAAACAGGCTGCTGAGGGTTTAAACCAGGTTCTAGAGTGCACCAAGCCTCCCATTTACCCTACTGCCAACCCAATAAAATGCAAAGATGCTCGTGTATATATAAATACAAAAAAAACAATAGCCTAGAAAGCCACGAAAAAGGTACTCAATCACTTCGCTGTCTCGAAATAATCTCGAGCCTTGTTTTGTCTAAGCGACTGTCTTACAGCAGGTTTTCGCATGTTGTTGTTACCAGCTTTTTCGAATAGTGTTTGTCTGTCTGTCAGTCACACTTTCTTGTGGCTGCAACTGGTTGTCCTTGAGTTGCGCAAATATTCAATTTATATTTGGGTTAACTTTTGCTTGCCATCACGTGAAGATAATCATATTCAGGGGCGTAGCCAGCGATACGCACTTACGCATGTGCGTAACATTGATTTGAAAAGTGAAAAAATAATTATGGCCAAAAATGGCATAAAAATCGAAGGCTAACTTAACTCCTGACATATGTTTTTTTCATTTTTAAAGAAATTATTTTACCCTAGAAGTCTGCCAAAATGTGACCAAAAACCCACTAGAGGCTGCCAAAGGATGTCTATATTTTAAAATTTTCCAGGGGGAGGCCCCACTAACCCCCCAGCAGGAGGGGGCAACCCCCTCCAACACCTAGCCCTACCCGCTACGCACCTACCCCTACCCGCTACGCGCCAAGGGTAATGCCTTCGGCATTGAGGGTGCGTACTTAAGATTTTAGCCTGGCTACGCCTCTGATATTGTAATTTCGATTAGACAATTTATTAATTGTATTTATCAGTCTTGTCAACTTTGTACTTTTTCTGGCGATTGATTGCTTTTTAGCTCTACCGGCCGAAATGTTTTATTAATATTTTTCTCTCATTTAATAGAAACCTTGGTTCTTTTTTTAATTGGGAGCTTAGGGGCCCTTTTTGGATCAGTTTTGCCAGGGAGTACGTTATAGGGAGAAGAAACGGGTTCATAAACGCTCTAGTTTATCGATTTATGTTGTCGCGCTAGAACGCCGCCATTTACTATTTTATCGATACAGGTAAATCGATCGTAAGCGCGTTACATTTGAAAAGTTAAAATTTCAGCCAACATCTCAAATTAGGCAGTTTTTACAGCTCCTTTTTACGGCTTTCTGTTATAATCAACATCACGAAATTACATTATTGACAAAGATAAATATGTCTACTATTCACTTTTTGTTATTATTAATGCCTAATATAACCCATACTTCGTATCTCGTTTGCAATAGCTTCACACCATTTTTAATTCTATAAAATTAAAAATTTAGCTGATATCTCAAAAGGCACATTTTCATCACCTCTTCATAGGCTTTGTCTTATAATCACCACCATGAAATTACCTTCTTTACAGAGATAAATATGTTTACTATTCACTTTTTGTTATTATTAATGCCTAAATAACCCGTAGTCTCGTATCTCGTTTGCAATAGCTATACACTGTCACCATTTTTTATTTGGCGCAGAGTGGCGCCGTCTTTGTTACACGGAACCGTCTGGTATAATGTGCTTTTAAACATGCAAACAAATACACGCTCTGTATCAGAGGACACAATGTAAATAAATAATACTTATGTTTACATTTAGCACCTTTATTTAGTTTGTAAGTGTAATAATTTATAAAAATTTGCTGTTTTTCACACACTCGCGAAACAACCGGAAATAGTCATTTTCACGGAGTAGTGAAACACATGCGCGACAACATAAATCGGCAAAACGAGCCCGTTTCTCCTCCCTATAACGTACTCCCTGGTTTTGCATAAAGTTATAGGGAAGAACTTCAAAAATGTTCTCTGAAACTACAAGAGATAAAGGTTCAATATTTTTAATTTATTATCGCTTTTGGATCCTCTACCAACTGACCAAGTTTGTTCAAATGGTGAACCAGGGATCAAATTTGGCCCCACCCCAGAGGTAGCCTCTTGTTGAAGTGCGCTGTCGGACAAGTTGAAAAGTTGTCGGAAAAATCAGATTATATTTTATTCCCAATAATAAATCACCACAGGTGTGCACGCATGATTAATTGGATTCTGCGCGGAGTAACTCGGAGTGTTTGATCACTCCGAGTGACTCGACAACGGTCAGGGCTCCAAGATTATTTTTTAGGGGACTAGCCCAGGGCTAGTGGGTCCTGAAAATCCACTAGCCCCGAGTTTTTTTGTCGCAAGCTGCATTTTTCCGCTTGCCTTAAAATTAATGTGTCTGTTTGTTTTTGTCTTTATCAGTTATCATTTATCTTGTTCAGCAATACTTTTAACGTATCTCGTTTTATTATTTTTTATTTAAATGAACCAGCTCACTGAGACCTGACTCTATCTATTACTTATACCCAGCTGACGACAATGGTGAGATGGAACAATTTAGGACAGCGTTTTTGTTTTGTTTTTAGCATTACCCAACCCACAAATTGTATACAGTGATAAAAGTTCATAAAGTTTTCAAGTCCAGTTCCTCTAGGAAGTAGGTATCACAAACGATCCTGCGCTTGCGCAGTTTATATCTGTCATAATGAAAACTAAACTAGTTTCAAACTCGTTTTACTGCCATAAAATGAAGTTAATTCATTATTTTTATGAAAGTTTCATAAAGAAAAAAGATTGAATTTAAACATTATTTAAAACTAAAACTAAAAATGTTTTGTCTGTGACGTTTAATAATTAAATGAAATCGACCAATTTATGCTGAACACCAAAATGGCGCGCCTTTGACTTTATGTAATCCACAACACAGGTGCTCTTTGAAAGTTAATTATTCATAACCAATCAAATTACAAGTAACAAATTTTGTGCGTAAAAGTAAGTTCAAAGGTCATAATTTATCGTTCTAATTTTTTTGTGTGGAAAAGTCCAGGATTACTGAAGATTTCATTGGATAGAAAATAGACTATTTTTAGAGCTAAATAACTTCACTTGTGATCATTATCGAAGAAAATCACACATACCCACATGTCAAGCTATCTTTAGGCTACCAATCAAAAACATTTATGATGTCACCAATAGGAGCGCAAATGAGCACAAGAGACACAAACAACCCAACCATAACTGTTTTTTGTGTAGATTTAAAAAGCACACTGTACACCGCTATGTAAGTTGACGCGACTACTGAGGTTTATTTATCGACGTTTATGCATAAAATATGACAGACAATATTTTGATAGGTCTCAAGTTTAAACACTTATAACTTCATTATTTGTTTGCGGATTTTGATGATTTAAACATTAAAATATTTGTCATACATTGTAGAATATAACTGATTGTTTTATATTTAAATTTTATTTATTTTTAATTTTTGCCTGTTTTACCTACAGGATGGCATTTTAATCGGCAAAATATATTGGAAAACTAATATAAACTGTTAACTGTATATTAACAAAGAAATTAATATTACTTCTCACAAATATATTACATTATTTCCGTGTATCATGATCAATTTCACTTTGCGGAGAGTTCTTTCCCCTGAGTCAGGAATTTCTAAATGTAATACTTCGCTTTTCACCGTTTCATATAAAGCATGCTTCCATTATCAGAAGTCCATGGTCTCTTGATTCATCAAAAGTCGCCGACAAATCAGCGTGATTGTGTGTGCTCGGCCTATTTGTAATCGTTTGAGTCAGTGCCGCCATTTTGAGCTGACCATGTGGCGAACATGTGACCAACCAGTATTATTTTTAAAAAGTGGTTTCATTGGCTAATCGACCCGAGTTGAAATCCAACACATCATTTGATTCGATAATGCCGACTGTCGGGTTCTTGGAGGATGGGCATGTTTTGTTTTGATGTTGAATGCTAATTGAACTACCTAAGCGAGTGCATTTAACAGATTATGAAACATCTGGGGGATGTTTTATTACAGGTGCCTGACTGGCGCGCGATTGTTATACAGAGGTCTTGTAATTTAGGCAGTGGAATTCTTTTTTGACTAGCCCAACGGGCTACCTGCATGGAATTTGTTACAAGGCCGACTTTAATTTAGACTAGCCCCGGGCGTCGGGCTATCCAATTTCTGAAGCCCTGATGGTGTACTTTCGCGACATGGATACGCAGAGTCCAAACACTGACTTCGCGTAGATCTGCGCGGCACTCGATACCACCAAACTCGAATCGAGTAAAGTGTGGGGTTCGCGTGAGCTGTATTGTATATAACGACAAACGATAATGTTTATTAATTTATATATATCATATATTAGAACAATTAGCATGCAAACATGAAATAGATATATATCAGATGTAATTGGATAATAAATAGAATCCGTGCTGTACCGTACATCATTTGTGTACCAGTTATCACAAATAAAGATGTAATCAACATTATTAAATAAATATTCGACATGGGGTCAATAACATGACCAAGAACTTAATGATATTAACAACATAACAATTCAAATCAATTGGTAATTAAATCAAATGGTAATTTAAAGTAGTGATAAACACTTAGGCAGATTTTATGTGGCATTCACAAATCTTAACACAGCAGAGTATACACGACTAATCGGCAATATTTTTACCAATAAAGATTATTCTTGGCAAACACTTGTTAATCTATGGACACCTTGTCTGCAAAATATTGATTTTGATGTAATTAAACATTTTTAGTAAATACATTCATTACATGCACATTTGAAGATTAAATAATTTGATTACCATGATATTTAACTGAAACCTTTTATCACATTACATCATGGAAACTATCAAAGGCCGTTCTTAAATTAGCAAGTAGAAGAGATTATATAACTACATGTATGTACCACAGACATCTCTTTGTCAAACCATACAATTATTTTCATCAAAGACTACCTGTATTTTTTGAATTTTATTTTTATACTTATCCTAATTCAATGAAGTTTGTTTTGTTTTAGCCATATCGCCACCGAAAACGTCTTTGCAGAAATGCTATTTTTCAGACATTCAAGGGGTGATAACTCTGTCATGCATGATTGAATCTGATTGGTTAAAATTTCTAAAGGAGCCAAGCTCTCATGTATGCCTATGTTGTGACCAACTTTCTCTGACATTTTCATATCACAATTATTCCACTTTGACACTTACACATTTTGAACATTTCTACATAACTTTACTTTTTATCCTACGCCGATTAGGCGGATATAGAATTGCCGTTGTCCTTCCGTCCGTCCGGTCCCATAACTTTGATAATGCCTCATCAGATTTCAAGAGGCCACATTTCTTGAACAGTCTTAACTAAACTTGCACAGATTGTATATGACCATAAGATTTTAAAGAAGTTTGATAATGGGCCAGTACTCAGGTGAATTGAATGTTGTTTAACGGCTCCTCAACACAGTATAGGTTATTTAGAGCCGCACCAGAGAGAGGGGAAGGATACATGGGAATCTGGAACCGTGCCCTACTCGAATAGATTCCTATGGTTCTTTAACGTGCTCGGAGGATAGACCGATACACGGGACTGCCGGTTTACGTCCCCATCCAACTGATAAGGCTAAGGCAGTACTCAGGAGATCGATATAGTTACTCTTGTTACTTTAAATTTCTTGTCGTCGCTACTCCGAGAAGCATCGGTAAGATGTGTAGTTTTGTATTTCACGCTTTTGTTCCAATTCGTTCATTTTTGACGGAGTTTACTTTAAATTTCTTGTCGGCGCTACTCCTCCTAAACGGCATGTTTGATTTCTACGAAATTTGGCAGGAAGCCTCAGTATGATGTTTAGTTGTGCAAAGCGCGGTATATCAATGAAATCTTGGACAAGTTTTAAAACCAGCTAGATCTTGTTAGTAACGACAGAGTTATGGTCCTTGATTTGTTGAAAAATGTATTTTTCTTTTGTTAAATCTGTAGTTACTTCATTTTTTACCTGATCTTTACCATATTCATTTAGAATGGTAATATCCTTACATGTGTTGAAAATGACGTAAAACACCATACAAACAACAAACCTACTCCATGTTTCAGCAGATATATTTTTCTTGAATATAAACCTTTCGAAATATCACGCACTGTGTCGTTCTGTCTTTGGAAACTTGAACTAGCCCACAATTGACACAACTGAACAAAATCATCCGGAAATACTCAGGTGTGAGAGTAGGGCGGAGTTTCCAAATACAAATCGACACAGTGCGAGATAAACAATGTTGGAATTACTATAAGACAACCGTTTACATGTAGGTGGCATTTGTCACTTACATGTACTGGTAACTTCCTTGTTGCTGCTCCATCTACAGTGATATGTAAAAGTTCATGTTACAATAAACAACTAGAAATTAGTGAATTATTCAGTTGAGTTTGGTCTTATTAAAACTTTCTAAAGGCAAATTAAGCTTTACAAACTTTAAACTACTGCAAATGTTTTTCATACCCCAATGAAATACCAAAATACCATATTCAATCCATAAGTAAATAAAAATCGTATTAAAAAGGATAGTCGTGTTTAAGCAACCTCTTTTTGTGTCAACTGCGTAGCATGGCAAACACTTAGGGATCACTTTGTCAGTGATGTTTTTACAATGCGATGGTTATGAGTCCTGCAGAATTTATGAGTCCTTTGGAAAAACTATGTCCTCACCTGAAATGAACCTGTATGATATATCATTTTGTTAATGGTACCCTACCCTATATACATGTATGTATTTTGTTACATGTATTTTGTAAAATATACCTACCTACCTACCTAGACTATATATCTATACAAAATTAATAAAATAATGTATAGTGATTTTTAGCTCTACTGGCCGAAGCAGAGCTTATGGGATGCCGAGTTGTCCGTCCGTTGTCCGTCGTCCGTCCGTCGTTAACCTTTGTCTCGTTAAGACGATAGGGCCTTCATTTTTCATCCGATCTTTACCAAACTTTAACAGGTTGTTAATATCAATGAAAGCTCGGATAAATTCGAAAACCAGCCAGACCGGACCAGTAACAGCAGAGTTATGGCCCTTGATTTAGTTCAAAATGCTATATTTTGCCTCGTTAAGACGATAGGGCCTTCATTTTTCATCCTATCTTTACCAAACTTTACCACATTGTTAATATCAATGAAAGCTCAGACAAGTTCGAAAACCAGCCAGATCGGACCAGTAACAATGGAGTTATTGTCCTTGATTTAGTTAAAAATGCTATATTTTGCCTCGTTAAGACGATAGGGCCTTCATTTTTGATCCTATCTTTACCAAACTTTACCACATTGTTAATATCAATGAAAGCTCGGACAAGTTTGAAAACCAGCCATATCGGACTAGTAACAGCAGAGTTATGGCCCTTGATTTAGTTAAAAATGCTATATTTTACCTCGTCAAGACGATAGGGGCTTCATTGTTCATCCGATCTTTACCAAACTTTATCAGATTGGTAATGCTATTGAAAGCTCGAACAAGCTTGAAAACCAGCCATATCGGACCAGTAACAGCGGAGTTATGGCCCTTGATTTAGTTAAACATGCTATATTTTGCCTCGTTAAGACGATACGGCCTTCATTGTTCATCCTATCTTTACCAAACTTTACCACATTGTTAATATCAATGAAAGCTCAAAAAGTTCAAAAACCAGCCAGATCGGACCAGTAACAGCGGAGTTATGGTCCTTGATTTAGTTTAAAATGCTATATTTTGCCTCGTTAAGACGATAGGGCCTTCATTTTTGATCCTATCTTTACTAAACTTTACCACATTGTTAATATCAATGAAAGCTCGGACAAGTTCGAAAACGAGCCATATCGGACTAGTAACAGCGGAGTTATGGCCGTTGATTTAGTTAAAAATGCTATATTTTGCCTCGTTAAGACAATAGGGGCTTCATTGTTCATCCGATCTTTACCAAATTTTATCAGATTGTTAATATCAATGAAAGCTCGGACAAGTTCGAAAACCATTCATATCGGACCAGTAACAGCGGAATTATGGCCCTTGATTTAGTTCAAAATGCTATATTTTGCCTCGTTAATACGGTAGGGCCTTCATTTTTCATCTGATCTTTACCAAACTTTACCAGATTCTTTAGTTATGGCCCTTGATTTAGTTAAAAATCTCTTTTTTTGCCCGAAACTTTCAAAAAACCGTAAATGGCAGTCGCTCGCTTCATTGATGTTATAAGAGCCATGTTAGCCAGTAGAGCGTCCACAGGCCCTCTTGGGCCTCTTGTTTTTTTATTATCAAATAAACAAACATAAAGTGTGACAGAAAACAAGCAGTAGGTGTACTTTGGTCTGGATCACTGTTTTTCGCCAGAAATCAAGCCAGAGAACTGTTTGGGGTCTGTTTTAGGCTTTTTCTTCAGCGACATTTTAGCAGACAATCAAAAAACACCCGACTTGTCGTTGATTGGTCTAAACAAACCGAAAGAATGTATCAAATTAACGAGCGTGTGCAAGGTCATCTCGACGCTTGTTTTTAAATACAAACTTTTGTTTTAAAAAAACACTGAGGATCGAGAATCCTGGAAGGTCGATGATTATGATTGGTCAGATGAAAATACAAACTTGGTTTTTCGCTCCTGAGAGATATACTGCCCGAGATAAAGCCGACAATTGAAAGAGAAACAGGAAATCAGAAAACCGGTGCGCGTTAAAATCACAAAGCCATAGGATTTACTAGGCATCCTACGAACGCACATTTGTTTCAGTTGTGAGTTCCCAGCAAATATTATGCGTCCTAGACGCAGAACACGCAGGTAACAAAATCACTGCTTTGTCCATCATCCGTCCGTCACACTTTAACCTGCAGTCTAATCTTGGCCATAACTTGAAACTTCACAAACATCTTCATCTTATCTTACGTGCGGAACGTCGGTGGTTCTACCCAGGTGCCCGCCTGTGCATGAACATTGCCTGGAGGTGCACCTGTGGTCTTCCTCCACCAGTGGAAGCTGGAAATTCATATTGAACTGTACCTAATCTGTTCTGGTACAGTTCTAGAGCAGTATGTGAACGTTAAATGAGACAAATTTTCTAGAACTTATGTTCAAGAACAGTTCTTGAACTGTCTGTTCTGGAACTGTTCTAGAACTGTTACAGAACAATCTGTACTGGAACTGTTCTAGAACAGTTCTAGAACTATCTGTACTGGAACTGTTCTAGAACAGTTCTAGAACTATCTGTACTGGAACTGTTCTTGAACATAACCTCTAGAATTTTGTCTCATTTAATGTTCATGCACAGTTCTAGAACTGCTCAAGAACAAATGAAGCACAGTTCTAGAACTATCTGTACTGGAACTGTTCTAGAACTGTTCCAGAATGATCTGTACTGGAACTGTTCTTGAACAGTTCTTGAACAGTTCCAGTAAGATAGTTCTAGAACTGTTCTTGAACATAAGTTCTAGAAATTTTGTCTCATTTAACGTTCATGCACCGTTCTAGAACTGCTCAAGAACAGATGAATCTATCCAGAACAGTTCCTGCACAGTTCCTGAACTCCCTTGGCCACTAATTTAACCTACATAACAGTTAAAGAACAATTCATTAATTGAACCTTCAGAATGCCTGGTCATACTTGTTGAAATGTTACATAATTATGATACTGAAATGAAATAATATCTGCAGTGCTGAATACCATTTTTCTGTCAGCAACAAAAAAAGAAAGTCAATCCGCGAAAACACATGACAATAGGGGTTTCATTTTAAAATACTGTTTCTAAAGACTACATTTAGAAATTTCATCTTTCAATTACAACTATTAAATATAGAAGATGTTTTGACACAATAAGTAATTTAAGTATTATCACAAAACACATTTAATCATTAAATGATGCAAGCACAATCTTCAGTTGGACTGCCATTTTACCGCCAAAAACTCAAAAGAATGGCGTTTGCATTATATTTGCAATTTTGTCAGAATCACACTCAGGTGTCATATATTCTTTACCTACTTTCTTTGCAAATATAAATGAAGACATGGGCTTTTAAACTCCAGATAATGTTATAATATTAAACTGTTCATGCAATAATGATCATATATTTGTTTGTTAATAGTAGTATTGATTTGTTTAATTAATGAAGATGAACACCTGCGACACTCTGTTCTTATACTCAAGAACAGTTCATGAACATTTCTAGAACATTAAGAACAGTTCCTGAACTGTTCTTGATTCATTGTTCTAGAACATGTTCTTAATATGTTCTTGAACATTGAACATTTTCAAGAACTATTGAAGAGCATTTCAAGAACTGTAATTTTTCTTATAATCTATACATTTTTGATGAGCCGTTAAACAACTTCATAAACATTCAGGTTGTTATGGAAAAACATGTTCTGGAAATAGTGTAATAAAATTATGTTGTTTTGTGGAAATACTCAAAAGATTTGAAATTTTTGAACTTTAATTTAATCAACACAAAACTTAAGTGCTACAAAATAAATGTCTTTTTATACCAAGTTTATGGATAATTGTTTTCATGTCCCAGCAAAAGCCATCTATGTATACTTGGGTTGTCTTCAAGCTACTTAAAACAAAGAAATTTCATATTTCATTATAATACCTGTGCCTGTCAGCATTACAAAAATAATGCCTTTTTCAAACGCTGTATCAGTAAATAGTGTGACTAATAATGGAAGATCACAATAGTTTATTAGGTGGTTAATATTGTGACTTGCTTACTAATTTAATGTATATTTACATTTGCACAGATGTAATCAATTTGTAGCGACATTCCTATTAAGATAACACATTTGTAGATATTTTAAGCACATCTTAGTTACATTTCCTATTTAAAGGAATTTAGTTCACACTTTAAAGAACATTTAAAGAACTTTAAATAGAGAAGATATTCTAAAACTGTTCTTAAACAATATCAAGAACAAATGAAGAACAGTTTAGGAACTTCAAGGGTTTAAACTGTTCTTAATTAGTGCTTAACGCTTAACGTTTAAGAACACTTAGAGTTAAGAACGGTTGAAGAACGGTTGAAGAACCCTTGAAGTTCCTGAACAGTTCTTCATTTGTTCTTCAATTGTTCAAGAACAAATTAAGAACAGTTCAGGAACTCCTGAAGTTCCTAAACTGTTCTTGATTTGCTCTTCAAATTGTTCAAGAACATTTTTAGAACGTTTTCTCTATTTAAAGGTTCTTGAACTGTTCTAAACTTGTTCAAGAATATCTTAAGAAAAATTAAAGTTCTTGAAATGTTCTTCAATAGTTCTTGAAAGTGTTCAAGAACATATTAAGAACATATGTTCTAGAACAATGAATCAAGAACAGTTCAGGAACTGTTCTTAATGTTCTAGAACTGTTCATGAACTGTTCTTGAGTATAAGAACTGAGTTTCGCAGGGGCAACTACTCGTTACATATTCACACTTTTGTTTACATTCAGCGAGGAATGGGGCGGAGTTGAACACACAATGACATTGCGTCAGTATGAATGTAATTCCATGCTCAATCGTGAACACCTGTAGCTGTTGTCGCGACTATAAAATCAAATTCAAAATTCATCTTACCTTAAGGAAAGCTGTTACACATGTCCAATAACTCTGACTTACATTTTGGCAGTCATGCCCATTTTTAGCTCTACTGATCAGAGATCAGCAGAGCTTATGCCGTGGTGCGGAGTCCGTCGTCCGTCTGTCTGTCCGTCTGTCTGTCCGTCTGTCCGTAAACTTTTATTTGTAGCGACTTCACAGCTGAAACTACTGGATGGATATTCATGAAACTTTACAGAAATGTTGCCCATAAAGTCTAGTTGATCCTAGCAAAAATTCATGTTGATGTGAAATCCAAGATGGCCGCCAAAGCTAAAAATAGAGTTTTAAAATACAAGTTTGTAGCGACTTCTTCTTGAAAACTATAAGTGATATTGATATGGGACTTTTTCTAAAATGATCAGCATGGCATGATGTTGATCCTAGTCAAAAATCGTTTTGATTCAACGTTAAACATGGCTGCCAGCGGCCATCTTTGTTTACATAGAGTTATATAGTAAAAACTTGTAGCGACTTCACAGCTGAAACTACTGGATGGATATTCATGAAACTTTACAGAAATGTTGCCCATAAAGTCTAGTTGATCCTAGCAAAAATTCATGTTGATGTGAAATCCAAGATGGCCACCAAAGCTAAAAATAGAGTTTTAAAATACAAGTTTGTAGCGACTTCTTCTTGAAAACTATAAGTGATATTGATATGGGACTTTTTCTAAAATGATCAGCATGACATGATGTTGATCCTAGTCAAAAATCGTTTTGATTCAACGTTAAACATGGCTGCCAGCGGCCATCTTTGTTTACATAGAGTTATATAGTAAAAACTTGTAGCGACTTCACAGCTGAAACTACTGGATGGATATTCATGAAACTTTACAGAAATGTTGCCCATAAAGTCTAGTTGATCCTAGCAAAAATTCATGTTGATGTGAAATCCAAGATGGCCGCCAAAGCTAAAAATAGAGTTTTAAAATACAAGTTTGTAGCGACTTCTCCTTGAAAACTATAAGTGATATTGATATGGGACTTTTTCTAAAATGATCAGCATGACATGATGTTGATCCTAGTCAAAAATCGTTTTGATTCAACGTTAAACATGGCTGCCAGTGGCCATCTTTGTTTACATAGAGTTATATAGTAAAAACTTGTAGCGACTACTTCTCTGAAACTACTTAGCGGATTGTCATGAAACTTTACAGGAATGTTGCTCTTGATGTCTGATTGATCCTAGAAAAATTTCAGGTCGGCCGGAAATTCAAGATGGCCGTCACAGCTAAAAATAGATTTTTAAAAAATAAGTTTGTAGCGACTACTTCTTGAAAACTATAAGTGATATTGATATGGGACTTTTTCTAAAATGATCAGCATTACATGATGTTGATCCTAGTCAAAAATCGTTTTGATTCAACGTTAAACATGGCTGCCAGCGGCCATCTTTGTTTACATAGAGTTATATAGTAAAAACTTGTAGCGACTACTCCTCTGAAACTACTTGGCGGATTGTCATGAAACTTTACAGGAATGTTGCTCTTGATGTCTAATTGATCCTATCAAAATTTCAGGTCGGCCGGAAATTCAAGATGGCCGTCACAGCTAAAAATAGATTTTTAAAAAATAAGTTTGTAGCGACTACTTCTTGAAAACTATAAGTGATATTGATATGGGACTTTTTCTAAAATGATCAGCATGACATGATGTAGATCCTTGTGGAAAATTATTTTTATTCGACGTTAAACATGGCTGCCAGTGGCCATCTTTGGTTACATAGAGTTATATAGTAAAAACTTGTAGCGACTACTCCTCTGAAACTACTTGACGGATGTTCATGAAACTTCACAGGAATGTTGCTCTTGATGTCTAGTTGATCCTAGAAAAATTTCAGGTCGGCCGGAAATTCAAGATGGCCGCCACAGCTAAAAATAGATTTAAAATAAATAAGTTTGTAGCGACTACTTCTTCAAAACAATAAGAGATATTGATATGGGACTTTTTCTAAAATGATCAGTATGACATGGTGTTGGTCCTTGTCGAAAATCGTTTTGATTTGACCTTAAACATGGCTGCTTTGTTTACATAGAGTTATATAATGAAAACTTGTAGCAACTACTTCTTTGAAACTACCTGACGGATTTTCATGAAACTTCACAGGAATGTTGCTCTTAATGTCTTATTGATCTTAGCAAAATTTCAGGTCGGCCGGAAATTCAAGATGGCCGCAACGGTTAAAAATAGATTTTCAAAAAACAAGTCTGTAGCGACTACTTCCTGAAATCAAAATCAATCAGTAGAGCTTCAAGGTCATTGACCTCTTGTTATAAAACTTTAACCTGCAACCTAACCAAGCTCATAACTTTATAGTGTGATCGTCCTCAATTATCCTTGCTGAAATAAGCTTAGCACCTGACAGGCAACACAAGTGTTGGAACACCCTTCTAGTTAAGGTGTGTTAAGTATTACTGTATATTCTAATACACCCGCACTATATAGCCTAGTTTAAAATATCCCGTTATTTTCAACGATATATCACTGTAACGTTTGCAACGTTAGGCGAATAATCAAGGCAATGCGAAGATATTACTGTAACGTTTGCAACGTTAGGAGAGTAAGCAAAGCGAAAGATTTCAGATGTGTGCGTTATTTTCACATTTTAGGATATTAGAATAGAAATAGAACATCGTTTACGGTGAATTATCTTGTAATATATCACGGTTTGTCATTCAATTGCAAATAATAATTTCACTCGCACTCGGGCTCGTGAAATTATTGTTTACAATTGAACTCCTAACCGTGATATATTACACGATAATTCGCCGTAAATGATGTTCTATTTATTAAGTACATGTAACTAGAGATCATGTATGTATACACAAGAATAATTATTCATTGTTTAGTGATCATTGCCCCCACCACCACCTGGTCCCCCTCGTGCCACCCCCATACTACATGTACCATTGCCCTCACCACCACCTGGTCCCCCTCGTGCCACCCCTATACTACATGTACCATTGCCCCCACCACCACCTGGTCCCCCTCGTGCCACCCCCATACTACATGTACATACGTGTACAACACATTATTGTACTCTATCCTAGTTCACAAAATATAAGTGGTAAGGTGAACTGCTCCACTTCAAGCTTGTGTGTGTCCAAACAGATTTCAGAACTCCATAAAATGATTTATCTGATATTTATAGATATTTATTTAATATACACTTGTAAGTACGTATTAACATTAATGTGTTGTGTAAGTTTCATTGTACATAAATATGATATATTGGTTAATGACTCGCGTGTGATTATAAATTTTCAAGCAAAAAAATCAAGAAGTTTGGCAAGTTTATTATAATATCATTTATGGTACATGTATACATGTATATAAGTCTTAATGACATTATAATTTGTTAACCCTCGTCAGTCTGAATTTTTTTTTTTTTTTTAATTTTAATATTTACTTCTATCAATTGTCAATAGGACTTTATTTAAGTAAATTAAGATTTATGGTCCTCCCGCACACACTATTTCAAATGTTTCCGCCCACCCTTTGTGTATTTATAAACAAGATTGTAGCTTATCTCTCTGTGGTTAGATTTTCCTTGAAAGATTATTACTTTTGCCTTAACTCTGGATTTCAATTACAACACACTCAGGTGTGAATTTTATGTATATTTTGATATATAGTAATCGCAGCGTCCGTCTGTCTGTCCGTCCAGATTCCGTCATTCCGCAGTTCGTGTCCAGACTGTACCTTCAAAACCCCTGCATGGATTTTTAATTAACTTGGCACAAGTGCAGGGGTAAACGTTTTCAGTATTAATACTGAATTCAGTATTTTTGAAAATATTTCTCTTATATAATGTACTCCAAAAGTAACACTTTTAGTGAGAACCAACCTATTTTCAGTAATTTGGAGTTTTCAAACTTTTACCCCTGCAAGTGATCACCATAACAAGACGATATGTCGCGTGCAAAACCCAGGTCCGTACCTCAAAGATCAAGGTCACACTTGAAGTTCATAGGTCAAAAACATGTACAAAATTTCGTGTCCGGACCGCAACGTCACAACCTCTGCAGGGATTTTTAAATAACTTGGCACAAGTGATCACCATAACAAAACGATGTGTTGCGCGCAAAACCCAGGGCCGTACCTCAAAGGTCAAGGTCACTTGTAGTTCATAGGTCAAAAACAGGTAAGCAATTTCGTGTCCGGACCGTAACGTCACAACCCCTGCAGTTTTTTTTAAATAACTTGGCACAAATGATACCATAACAAGACGATGTGTCGCACGCAAAACCCAGGTCTTCAAGGTCAAGGTCACACTTTGAGGTCAAAAGTCAAATTGTGTCCGGTCAATAACTCTGGCATTCATGGACGGATTTTCAAATAACCTGGCACAAGCGATCACCATAACAAGACGATGTGTCTCGCACAAAACCCAGGTCCGTACCTCAAAGGTCAAGGTCACACTTGAAGTTCATAGGTCAAAAACAGGTACGCAATTTCGTGTCCGGACCGTAACGTCACAACCCCTGCAGGGATTTTTAAATTACTTGGCACAAGTGATCACCATAACAAGACGATGTGTCGCGTGCAAAACCCAGGTCTTCAAGGTCAAGGTAACCCTTTGAGGTCAAAAGTCAAATTGTGTCCGGTCAATAACTCGGGCATTCATGGTCAGATTTTCAAATAACTTGGCACAAGTGCTCACCACAACAAGAAGATGTGTCGCGCACAAAATCAAGGTCTGTGGCCCCAAGGTCAAGGTCACATTTAGAGGTCAAGGGTCAAATCGTGTCCGGTCAATAACTTTTGCATGCCTGGGCGGATTTTCAAATAACTTGGCACAAGTGCTCACCACAACCAAACGAAGTGTTATGCACAAAATCCAGGTCCATGGCTCCAAGATCAAGGTCATACTTACAGGTCAAAGGACACTTCGGGGGCATTTATCACTTACCTTGATATTTCTTGTTTGTTTTTTTAATGCATCTGGCAAAATAAAAGAAAACAAACATAAAATTAACACACACAATGACAAAACAGAATTATTGGAATTTTATCTACACCAGCTTTATAAGACCCATCTTGGAGTATGCTGATGTCATCTGGGATAAATGTACAAAAAATGAAAAACTAGAACTTGATCATCTGGGATAACTGTACAAAAAATGAAAAACTAGAACTTGATAAAATACAAAATGAGGCAGCTAGAATTGCTACAGGCACCACGAAACTAGTATCCATCCACAAGCTAAATCAAGAATCCTGCTGGGAAAGTCCCGAATCTCGTCGAACTAAACATAAACTCACACTTCTTCACAAAATGATTAATCACACTACCCCTCCATACCTCTCAAACTTAGTTCCACCACTAGTTAGCGAATCATCAAGATACAATTTGAGAAATGCAACTGATCTGCAAACTCCTACTTCTCTAACTAATATTTACCTGAACTCGTTTGTTCCTTCGGCAGTTAGCGAATGGAACAAACTCCCACTAGACATAAGAAACATTGCATCGTTAAACTCATTTAAAAATTATCTGAAATGTGACATTAAGCATCAACCCAAATATTATTACCATGGCAACTGATCTGCAAACTCCTACTGCTCTAACTAATATTTACCTGAACTCGTTTGTTCCTTCGGCAGTTAGCGAATGGAACAAACTCCCACTAGACATAAGAAACATTGCATCGTTAAACTCATTTAAAAATTATCTGAAACGTGACATTAAGCATCAACCCAAATATTATTACCATGGCAACTGATCTGCAAACTCCTACTGCTCTAACTAATATTTACCTGAACTCGTTTGTTCCTTCGGCAGTTCGCGAATGGAACAAAATCCCACTAGACATAAGAAACATTGCATCGTTAAACTCATTTAAAAATTATCTGAAACGTGACATTAAGCATCAACCCAAATATTATTACCATGGCAGTAGAAAATCTCAGCTACTTCATTCTTGTCTACGAACAAATTGTAGTTCCCTTAACCACGATTTATTCTTAAAGAATATTGTTGATTCCCCACTCTGTCGATGTGGGGGAATCGAAAATATGCATCTTTTTTTTTTCAACTGTCCAATATACCAAGCGAGTCGTGATAAACTTATGCGTGCTCTTGTGCCGTTATGCACAGTTTCACTTAAAACAATTCTTTTTGGAGATCCATCGGTCTCTTACCAAACAAATGTGGCAATAGTCGAAGCTGTGCATTTATACTTATTGTCCAGTAAACGCTTTTAATTTGCTATTAAACTACTTATATACAATGTACTTCCTCATCTGAGGAGTCACGTGTCAGTTGTGAACATTTTGTCAACTAGTGTAGTTTCTCGTCCCTCCTCCACCTAGTCACCAAATGTTCCCTGATGGTCTCCTTATAGCATTTGTTCTACTATTATTCCAATCGATCTTTTTCTTTCTTTTCAAATAATATGTGTAGAAATTAAAAAAACTCATCTCCATGTTAATTTGTGTTTACCGCCAACATCTTTAGTATTTGTTAAATACCAAGGAGAGGAACTTCTTTCGTTCCAATCCTATTAACTTTGTATGTATTTAAATCTGTATGTTGTAAAAAATCTGAATAAAATCTGTTTAAACCAAACAGAATTATTGGAGCAGTTAAACATTATAAACATGGTTTACAGTTTCCCTACACAAAAAAAAGGGCCCTACCCAAAACTTTTAATAGCATTTCTTTAACTGTTTATTTTCCTGCTATCTGTAGAATATTTTTATTTAATTTCTTAATTTTTTTTACTCTCTTCGAAAT
Source organism: Cyrtodaria siliqua (assembly GCA_037043455.1). NCBI lineage: Eukaryota > Metazoa > Mollusca > Bivalvia > Adapedonta > Hiatellidae > Cyrtodaria > Cyrtodaria siliqua. Next base: position 75,882 of record JAWPHD010005445.1, on the reverse strand, counting down.
CAAAAAATAAATAACCTACCCATTTTAACTTCCTAGGTGGGGAAACAGCAAACAAATAACTTTTTAAGGATGGTCCTATGATGCTTTAATCTTTGAACACCCACGTGTTAATTCTAAACCATTAAAGTGTGCCCAGGATACTAGATGATCCACTTGCTTATTAAATACAGGGTCAAAGGCTTGATCAAACTCCAGGGCTGGGTGTGTATGGTAGGAATGTGGGTTGGGCTTGAGAGCTTAGAAGTAAAACCTTATTTCAAACTATGATAGTGTGATATTTACCCATGGTCCGGGACCCACGCTGAACTAACAAAAGCCTTATGTACGCTATTTAAAAAGTAACTGTACAGTCATTTAATCAGACCAAAACAATGTGGGTTTTCCCTAACATCTCTTCCGGGTGTTCTGAATCGCTGAATAGCTACCAATTTTAATGCATCTCTCTGCTTCAACAAGCAAGGAAATATACTAGTCAAAATTCCTTTAATAGTATCCACAGTCTAAGAATGTCTGCAATATTCACATTGTTATGTGACTAAGTCACGCTTGATTAGAGATACTGTTGAACTGCAAAACAATGAGTCCAAATCATCTCTTCAGATGCATGAACAAATTTAAAGATTTCAAGTCTTGGAAATAATTATAACAATTATACAGCTGTGTACTTAGCAGTTTTGTTGAGTATAATGATGTAAATGGGCAGTGTACATGAATAATCTGTCGTGCTGAATGATTTTACATCGATTTAAAGCATTTTAAGCATGTATTTTCACACACACCAGGCTCGGGTAAACCCAGTAATGGGCTCAAATGAAGTCATTGCATGTTATGCAGGCATGATAGCAGTCTTTAATTTTTTTGAGTCACTAGCCCGAATTCTTATATACTCTATGAAAACCCGTACATTATCCATTAGCACGAGTACATAAATTAAAAAAAATTCACTAGCCCAAATGGCAGTTTACTAGCCCCGGGCTTCAGACTAGTGGGTTAATTTGAAGACTGTGATAGCAACATAATGTACTGTGGAAATCAAGTTTTAAGTTAGATTTGTGTAACACAGACTTGAGAAAATAAACCAATAGGTTTGCTTGTGTTTTTTAATGAACTAAACAGTAAGTAGAATTTAGGTGCTTTTGGGCATTATGCTGTTGCACTTAAAATGTACCCTTTTTTACATGAATGATCAAAATACTTCACTATAAATTTAGTGAAACTTTGATTATATGACTGGATTGGAAATTTAAAAACAAATCCGACGGTATATAAACTTAATATATTTGATAATTTTAGCGGAGATATGTTATTATGAAAGTTGTGCTTCGTTATACATTTTCATCTTTTGAAACATGATGTTTCTTAGGCTCAATAAAAAGGGCAATCTTGCATATATTTCTTGCATATTTTGGTGATTTAATTGGAATGAACACTTCTTATTGAAGAATAGCTTTATAATGGACTGATTCAAGACGCACATTTTGTAGTTTAGGTCCAGTGTCAAAAAACAAATTTCCTAAAAATATATAGTGTCTGTAACCACCTCAGATATTCATAATATAGATGAAGGACTGACATTTTAACTTCCTATATTAATAGATGGTCCAATTTAGATCTAGAAAAAATCTAAAAAAAACGTGTAGTGTCCATAACCTACATGTTGAACACTATAATTAACGCTTCATTTAAGTACTATTTTTTGCTTATATCTTGACCAGTATTGTTTTATTGTTGCATCATAATCACAGAAGGTTTTAACTAGAAAGCATGATGCTGTTGTCAAACGGAAAGGGAATGCATTACATATATATTTATTGTCGGTACCGTTTATTCTAAAAATGGTTAAAATATGAATTTGTGCGTTTTATTTTTGAATTTCTACATCAAGGTAATTTGTTGCTAGCATATAAGATGTATATGCGCTTGTAGTGACAAAATAATACCACTTTATCAAAACTCAGACATGTACAAAAGTATGTATTTATTTGTTGATAATGAAACATATATTTGTGTAGTGTCCGTAACCTCGTATTTAAATATATCGCTATTTATAGGGTAAAAAATATATCTTTTTTAACTGGCATATTATGAGTTTTGAAAGCTATATGCTATAACCACATGAAAATAATAGAACATCAAGAATTATCTATGTTCCTTTGTTTCTTTTTTTGAAAATTCTGAGAAATATTGACCCTAAAAGCAAAAAAAAAGAAGACTTTTGAAGAAAAAACTATTTTTTTTACAAAATGTGTTAATAGAATCGTTTATTTCAGCAACTCTAAATGCCATGATCAAACTAAAAGCAAACAAACAACCTATAAGTTATACTAGATGCATATATAGTCCTGGTATTTGACATTGTATGGAAAGGTTGCGGACACTACATTAACTCGTTCAAACACAATTTTAATCTACACACATTTTAACAGGTTTACATTTACTTGTGGTTTTGTTTTTAATGTACATTGATGATAGTATTTGTTTAGAGCCAGTTTTAATTGTGAAAATAAATATTTAAACACCATATTCACATTTAATATGAATATATTTCTTTCAAAGTACACATTTTGACACAAGTGTCAAGGTCATTTAAGAGTTTACGGATGACTTCGATATGAATTAATGTGTCTTAGTTGCCAGAAAAAATCGTGATAGATGCAAGTTAAAAAGCATTGAGTATAACAAATCTTTTTTGTTCGTATTTACTTCAACGTCTCTTCTGTGTAGTGTCCGTAACATTTATAGAAAGACTGCACAAATGGTCTTTAACCACTTTAAATCACTATATGTTCAAAAAAAAATATTTTTTTGTGAATAATTAAATCACTATTGATGTTAATTTATTAATTATAATCTGTTATTGAAACACAAAAAGACTTGATGTGGAATATCATTCATACGATTTTAAGCAATTTTCACACTTGACTACATTTTGACATAAAAAAAAATCCAAGCATTTTTTAGAGAAATTACTTCTTAATTACATGTTGTTAGAGTTTGATTGATAATATTTTGTGTTACTTTAATTAAGTTTATTAATTAAATCATCCCTTATTTTTTTAATAGTTTTATCTTTATATATTTACATTAATTTTTAATTAATACTTCATTTCTTCATTTTTCATCAATTTTTGCGCACAATATGACCTATTTATGTGTCGACGTGCCGTAAAACACCATTCATTCATTCATTAATTAAAAATTAAGTATATGTTATATCAATGATGCGTAGTGTCCGTAACCAAATTACACTAGCCGCTCTAATATCTTTAAAAAAACAATTGGAGTTGGACAATTTTTATATCAAATGAGTTTTGGTAACTTGGCACCATGAAGTTGATTGAAAATGCAATTTGAGATCTTTTAAAGAACTTTGAATTTTGACCCCATGGTGCAACACAAGGTGTTTTACCCGCCTACATGTTAATGCAATTGATCGATCCACACCTAATTTTACAGTTATTTTCAACCAACCTAAAGTCTCCATGTTTGAAAGCCTATAAGATCGTGGTGGGAAAAGTCAATCTCCTTGTTTTGGAGACCTTCCTGTAAATACAAGCTGCCATTTGATGGTTTTTGGGCGTCAAACATCCTAGACTTTGAATGACACCATTCCTGGTGTTACATTAGTGATTGCAATTTTGACCGTCATTGTCCAGAACTTGAACGACCAGTATTCAAACACCATCACTTGTACTAACCATTACATATGTGCATGTACAATGTCATGTACAAAATACAAGCATACATCGCATTTATTGAACTTTGATTAACACTGATGATAGAAAACAATTTATGCGTTATTTGCCTCAATCAAACAAAATGAATTATATTTTATTTTCTAGGAGAAGAAGGACAAAAGTGGAGGTGCAAGTAATGCTGGGGCAAGCCAGCCCTGCAATGTCGTCAAATCTGTGTTTCTACAGATGCCGGGTCAACCCAAACCAAAGCCACCTATCAGTCGGAAAAATGAAAAGCCACTCAAAGCAGACCTAGTATGTATTTTATTTGTGTTATGAACCAGTGATTTATTTACCTGTGATTTTGAGTCAGATTTTTTTTCTAAAATGACTCAAAAACATCACAAATGAAAACACTAATTAACATGTCAATCTCCTCGGACATTGTGAAATTATTGGTAAATGTTGCTGTCTTATAATACAGTCTCTTCTTACAGACCCTCAGAATTCTGCAGGTTCCAGGGACTTACCTTTGTTGTGTTGTCTGCATAGCGCGGCAGACACTTGGGGGTCACGTTGTCGTTGCTTCCTTCCGCCGCACTTTAACCTGCAATCAGACCTTGGCCATAACTTGGAAAGTGTTTGACCTATGTTCATGAAACTTCATAAATATATTCATCCTACCCAAAGGAATGTCGTTACCCATATCCAATAATTCTGACTTTTCGTTCCACAGAGTTATGCCCCTTTCCATAAAACCATCTCATAACTTTAAATAAGCACAGTCATGTCAGGCGACTCATGTGTTCGCTGGAACACCCTACTAGTTTTTCGAGTAACATGAAAAGTTATAAAAGTAAGCAAGTGAGAACTTCCTTCGTCATGTTGTTTTGGGGACTGCTAAAAGAAGTGGGTCAGCTAACCAAAGTAGGCAAATCACTCGTCTACCAGCTGTTAAAGAAATCTCTGAGCTTCCAGGGCCGTCGTTTGACCGTTTTTGGGGCCAAAATTCGGCCCCATTCCTCTCCCCTAAATGTATATATTTTTCCCCCTTTTCCTGTGAAAAATTCCCTTTTTCAAAAAAAACAACAAAAAACATTTGTTAGAATTTTTTTAACAACAGCATACAATTTGCAATGGTAAATTCTTGGTAGCACTTAAATAATAAAAAACACACGCTAATTTGTGTTTCTTAGAAATTCCCTTTACGCAAAATTCCCCTTCCTGAGGGCCCTGGCCACATTCCCCCAAAGTGAAGGGAGGGCCCTGGCTTCTATAATTGATAACGTAACCCTTTCACCTATGCCCCAACAGGATAGAAGGAAGAGTCCATTTCATAAATGCAGGCATTGACCAGAGCAAGAGACCAGAGCCTTGCTTTGTCCATTTACTCAAACTACGAGGGTTAGCTATCTCTTACTCGCACACTTTTGGTAGAGGTAGTTTTAGTCAGGTTTTCATTTGGAAAACTTAGTTCATAAGATTGGCAAAAGTCATTGGGTTGGCATCAAACTAATGTTTTCCACTCAATAACTTTAGTTATGTATGAGATATTAAATGATCACATCTTCTTCGTTTATTATTCGATTTGGTAATCGTTTCACACTTTTCCAAGTTTTTCAGAAATCTCAATAATAAAATTGTTTAAATATACATGTATGATTACATTCCCTTTAATATCGAGAAATGCATTTGGAATAAGAGTAAATATTATGACTACCATGCAAGAAAGCTAAGGTCCTCCAAGAAGAGTCTCACCACTGGGAGCTTGACTTGTCAAGTGAGAAAGAGTTGATTCTTACGTATGGTGTGAGTTATTCTTACTAGTTCTATCCATGAAGTATAGGGTGGTCTGCCTCTACCTCAAAACAAATCGACCCATCATACATGGCCAAACATATGCTAAAAATGACATAATACACCATTCAAACAAGCTGACAAGAAGAGTTTTTGCATGTGTAATCATTTTGAAAATGATGTCACATGACATGTCAGGTTTCATCCAATAAAATAGGCTAGAAACATATACCAGGGCTCAATCTAGTCCAGGAGTCACTTCTCCCTTGAGCAAGTGATTTTAGGGAGAAGTGGAGAGAATTTAGGGAGACTTCACGCGACGTGTATACGTAGACAACGGTTGAATAGTCATCACTATGTATATTGCAATGCAGTGAATACAGTGTAATGCACACCGATTCTTTTTACTCTATAATATGAGCTTGAAATATTGTACAAATTTCTATGATAATGGATTTATTACTATACTGTACCTTTTTTAACTTCTTTTTTTTTTTTTTTTTTTTTTTTTAAATTTCGGCGACGAAATTCGCTTTAATGTGCTGCCAAGGCGAAGTCAAGAGATCGCGGGCGGGTTCTTTGCCCGAATCGCCCTGTAGATTGAGCCCTGTATACTATAAATAGACTGTTTTGACCTGTTATCTGTGTTCTATAAATATATTGTCCTGCCCAGCTACCTCTGTTCTATAAATAGATTGTTCTGCCCTGCTACATGTGTTCTTTAAATAGACTGCTCTGCCCTGCTAACTGATTTCTATAAATAGATTGTTCTGCCCTGCTAACTGTTTTCTATAAATAGACCTGCCCTGCTACATACCTTCTACCTGTGTTCTATAAATAGACTGTTTGCCCTGCTACCCGTGTTCTATAAATAGACTGTTCTGCCTTGCTATCTGTGTTATATAAATATACTCAGGGTTCTCCACAGGATTATTTTCAGGCATAGTGGCATTTAGCGCGTGCTGGGGGAGGGTACGGGAGGGGGAAACCCCCTCCTGTGTTCGATTTTTTTGGCTTTTAGTAACTGCCTGTATTGACGGTGAGGCACTCTTTTGTGTGATATAAGTGATGGTAGGAAGCCATATATAATTATATATTTATGATAATAAACAATATAATAAATAATCCATGTTTTAAGACTTTTATTTAAAAAAAAAAACTCATAAAAATATTAACTAAAATAAGTTCATACACAATAATACATACACAATAATACAACACACATCAACACAACATGCAGCATCTGAAATACATACAATAAACAATAATAAATAATCCATGTTTTAATACACGATGAAGAAGAAAACATACAAAGATTTATTATAAGTTTATACACAATAATACAACATATACATCAACACATCATGCACACATATAATACCATCAACTACACAATATTCATCCTTGGAAATAAAACAGCACATTTGATAATACTTAAAAAATATAACCTTAGCACTCAAATAAATCCAACACATGTTAGCCCATTCAATGTCTTGACTCGTACATATTAGCTAGCAGTTCCTTTTCAGATGCTTGACCTTCTTGGTCTGGCCATGTGCCATTCTTCCACTGCCGTCATATTCAAACTGATGGAGGTGGGCCCTGCATTGTTACTGCCAGCAGTGCATTGAGAACTCTGTTACACAGAGTTGACCTGTGCTGTCTTAATTCAATCTGCTGTTGATGTTGGAAGAAGCAGACCAACAGCTGCAATATTGTACAAGTTGGGGTGAGACTCCTGTAGCTCTCTGTCATTCTTTGTAACCTCCCTCACTTGTCTCCACTCGATCATCATTTAATCTTTATCCTGGTTAAAGTGGCGGGCCAAGGTCTGAAGAAATATATATAAATAATTTAATATATTATAAATATATAATAGACCATTATAAATATATAATAGACCAACACGCTTAATAATAGTAATAACTGAATTATTTTTGTTTTATTTTGTAAGTAATTTCTAGTATTTTTGTTTTCAAAATATTGACAAGCTTTGAAGTAAACAGATAAATAAACTACCTTCATTTCTTCTTTTCTTTTTTCAAATGACCAGATATTATCCCAAAATTGCTATTTATTTTATTTATTAACGCACAAACTTAAATCAAATGACAATCAAAACAATTATACTTACTTGCGCAAAACAAACAAACTCTTGCACATCACATCTTTCATTTCCGTCTTGAACAATACACGTGAGCCGATACACAAACTGCCAATATTAACAAACTTTCCAGTTCAACTGCTTTAAGTTACATTCTCCCATCCCAATTATCTCCCAATTACTGATTAATCCACAACAACCCGACATAATCCAATCAACTCGTGATAATTGCAATTTGTTGTCATCAATCCACTAATCACACAGCGTGTTATCGCACGTTCTGCATACTGCATAGATCAGTCACGTGTTACTTGTGTGTATTGTTTGACGCGAGTTTATGAATTTGTGTACGGTGCGCATAAGGATTTTTAAAGGCGGTGTTTGCCTTCAGATCAAAGCACCGCGCTCTGGTTTTTAAGCATAGCGGCGCAGTTTAGGCACCGCGGGATGTAAGATTTTGGAAGTCAAGCGCAGCGGCTCCGCTATGCTTAAATGGCCTGTGGAGAACCCTGATACTGTTCTACCCAGCTAGCTGTGTTCTTTAAATAGACCTCCAACCTGCTACCTGTGTTCTTTAAATAGACTGTTCTGCCCTTCTATCTGTGTTCTCTAAAAAGACTGTTCTGCCCTGCTACTTGTGTTCTATAAATATTCTGTTCTGCCCTGCTACCTGTGTTCTTTAAACAGACTTCTGCCCTGCTACCTGTGTTCTATAAATAAACTGTTCTGCATTGCTACCAACCCGTATCATAATATAGTATTCAGAGTACAGCATTCAATGGGAAGCAAAAATATAATATGGTGATTCCTTTATTTGCTAGTTGACTATAGATTGATGCTACCTGGCAAAACAAGAACAAATCAAAAAAAAAAGAAAAAGAAAACTTTATTCTTTATTAGATTTTGTTCTACTATACTCGTCACAGAATGGATCATATTTGCTTATTATGTGTTTTTTAGCTCGACTGATCAGAGATCAGCAGAGCTTATGCCGTGGTGCGGCGTCCGTCGTCCGTCCGTCTGTCCGTCCGTCTGTCTGTCCGTAAACTTTTATTTGTAGCGACTACTCCTCTGAAACTGCTAGATGGATTTTCTTGAAACTTTACAGAATTGTTGCCGATGAAGTCTAGTTGATCCTAGCAAAAATTCATGTTGATGTGAAATCCTAGATGGCTGCCAAATCTAAAAATAGGTTTTTAAAAAAAAAGGTTGTATCGACTACTTCTTGAAAACTCTAAGTGATATTAATATGGGACTTTTTCTAAAATGATCAGCATGACATGATGTTGGTCCTTGTCGAAAATCGTTTTGATTCAACGTTAAACATGGCTGTCAGCGGCCATCTTTGTTTACATAGAGTTATATAGTAAAAACTTGTAACGACTACTCCTGTGTAACTACTGGACGGATTTTCATGAAACTTTACAGGAATGTTGCTCTTGATGTCTAATAGATCCTAGCAAAATTTCAGGTTGGCCGGAAGTTCAAGATGGCCACCATGGTTAAAAATAGATTTTCAAAATACAAGTTTGTAGCGACTACTTCTTGAAAGCTATAAGTGATTTTGATATGGGACTTTTTCTAAAATGATCAGTATGACATGATGTTGATCCTTGTCAGAAATTATTTTGATTTGACATTAAACTTGGCCGTACATAGAGTTATATATTGAAAACTTGTAGCGACTACTCCTATGAAACTACTTGATGGATTTTCATGAAACTTCACAGGAATGTTGACCTAGCTATCAAAAATCTATCAGTAGAGCTTCAAGGTCATTGACCTCTTGTTTGCTGTTTCTAATCATGGCGATCTTGCTTCTTTAAAAAATTCATGTCATCATGCCAAATTTGGGCAACATCCGGTACTTACATTAAAACATACAAGGTGATTTATACACCAGTTTACCGCAATTTTTTTTTTTTTTACCCAACTTGATATGATCTATTTGCGCTTCCTATTTTAAAATGAAACACTTTAAAAGTTAGAAAATGTTGATGGCTAATGAAAGATAAACATTGTCTTATTCTATCACAAAGCATTCAAATTGTTGTAATTTTTGCTTTCGCGTTGTGCCCTGTGTGGTTCCGGGGGCTGCGTTTGGTTATGGGGCAAAGAATAGGGCCACTGAGGTCCCTTTGGAGGGGAAGGCAGAGGGGTAGACCCCCCCCCCCCCCAAAAAAAATTCATGTTCATTTTATCATTTTTTGTTCATGCTCATTAAAGGTCTTCATCATGAGCCCTGCATTGTTTCAGGTGCTATCTTGCTCGCATCAAAAGAGCAATGGCAGAAAAACAATAACGTGGCTCCAGCGAAAATGGAGTTTCTACGATAGAATTTGCAGCAACTCTGCAGTTCAGGGTGAGAAGGTTCCAGGCCCATTTTCCATATTTTATCTCGATGTACATGGAAGATGAGCCTGGCATGTTTATGCCTGTTAGACGCCATATAACCTTTTCATGTGTTGGTGCGCCTTAAAACCCCAATTCAATTCAATTCATCATGACCCCTGCATTGTTTCAGGTGCCATCTCGCTCATATCAGTAGAGTAGTGGCAGAAAAACTATAACGTGGCTCCAGCGTAAATGGAGTGTCTACAATAGAACTTGCAACAACTCTGCAGTTCAGGGTTAGAAGGTTCTAGGCCCGTTCTCCATATTTTATCTCGATGTACATGGAGGATGAGCCTGGCATCTTCATTCATGTTAGGCGTCATATAACCTTTCATGTGTTGGTGCGCCTTAAAAACACAATTCAATTCAATTGCTTTCGATGTATTGCATATAAGGTTTTATTACGCCAAATCAACCTGTTGTTGTCGAAAGATGTTAGATTAAAGAGTGAGCTGTTCTTCAGTTTCTTTAAAATCACTTGTTAGTGCAGTTTGGCTGTGACTTGTTAGTGCAGTTTGGCTGTGACTTGTTAGTGCAGTTTGGCTGTGACTTGTTAGTGCAGTTTGGCTGTGACTTGTTGGTGCAGTTTGGCTGTGACTTGTTAGTGCAGTTTGGCTGTGACTTGTTAGTGCAGTTTGGCTGTGACTTGTTAGTGCAGTTTGGCTGTGACTATTCTGGACAGTTATCATGGTCATGTTGTGGATATTTTGAAATGCAGCTCTTCATGCTTTCTATAAATTTCAAAAGTGAAAGTAGAAAGGGTATGCAATCCCAAAACAAAACAACGTGACATTTGTCCTAGTGTTAGAATACAACTGAAGGGGTCTTTCTTAGAAGGTATTTATTGTTGCTTTTAAATAGCAGACATGTTACGTTTCATGATTAAGCTAGTAAGTTCCTCAGTATTTTAATGATGTCTGTGTTTTATACAGGTCATTAAACGTTACAAGTTTAAATCTGAAATGAATGTTGTTATTTTTTGTACCCCAGTAAAACAAAGTTTGAGTGGGTATATAGGAGTCATGCTATCGGTTGGCTGGCTGGTTGGTCTGCTCAAAATTGTGTCCGCTCTATTTCACCATAACGCTTTGATGGATTTTCGCGAATCTTTATGAGAAGCATCAATATGGAATGGAGATTTGCATAACTTTTGTCTCGTTCCGGTTTGATGACTTTTTAGTTTGGCCCTTTGAATAGTTGCTGCACTATTTCTCATAACTCCTTTATGGATTTTCACCAAACTTTGTGAAAAAAAGCATCAGTATGAAGTGGAGATGGGCATATCATTGTGGGGTATTCTTTTGCAGGGGCATTTAATCACCTTCAGTGAAAGTTCTAGTTTTGTTTGGTGTTTGTCGTCATTTATCAGCTCATTAATTTTTAGGCTATGTATGACAGTCGATTTTTGTGGTGTCGGTGCTTTATGCCTCCTGCCATCCGTAAGAATCGAATGGTAGAAGTATTTAGTGTATTATAGCTTTTATGATAAGTATATATAGAGGAATGAGCAATATACTTAACAAAATATTTGTTTATTGTTTACCTGAGTATTCGTAATATTTAAATGCATTTGAATTCTTGACCAAAGTATTATAGTCTTGTATAAACTTTGTTTCGAAGGCAAAATTCCGTAGACATTTTAATATTTAATCGGCATTGTCGTCATAATCGTATAAAAAAAACTTAGCAGCTGTTTGGGGTTTCAAATATATTAACATTTCTGTTCTTTTTTTTTTCAGGATGTCGCAAAAGTGTTTAAGAAGTGTAAAGAAGATTCTTCAACACGACTTGATCTGAGCAAGTCCCAGGTAAGAGCTTTATTGTCTTCTCTTTGTATACCTGCATGGCACGGCAGGGATTGCAGGTGTTATTGGTTGTGGTCATCAGGAGTAGGTTCTAGTTCCCCCAAAAGGACACGCGTAAATCTTGCTTAACTTTCTCAGAAAATATCACTTTATATAGACAAACGCATTCCAGATGGTAACTTCCAATCCATAACACCTACACTGATAAAACTTGATAGGTACATTGCCCTAGGCGAGAGGAGGATCCCTATTGTTTTTGGGGTCCGAAATAAAGTCTGTAGTAATCGCATCGTCTGTTTATTTCTTTGTCCGTCAGTCCGAAACAATCACGTTTCAGCCCTGAAAGTTTTGAAGAAAATTGCGTGAAACTTCACAAAAATGTTAATCTCAATAAGGTGTCACATGCAAGAATCAGATCCGTACCTCAAAGGTCAAGGTCACACTTTTAGGGCATTTGTCACATATTGTGACATTTCTTGTTGATGTCCGTTTCACACAGGTTTGACAGAAAAGACAAAAAGGAAAGATTACTCAATTTCTCCTATTAACTCCTATGTGTCGTTTAATTTCAAAAAACTTATAAAATGTCTGACATCAACTATGATCTTTTTCAGATAACTGTTATTCCCCAGTCAGTGAAGGAGGTAAGCAACTTGATATATTGATAAAAAATGTTCTGCCCAAAAGTGAAATATTTCCTATTAGTACCTTTCAATGAACTGTTCTTTACAAGATGAAATGATGCATTATGTCATTGAAAGCTTGTTTTCAAATTCTTTTCATTAATAGCATGACATAATGTATAGCGTATTTAATGAGGGGATTTTTTCTGGTAAAAACATAAAACATAAAAGAATTTAAATTTAGGCAAAATTTTAAAATATGATAGCATATTTCTGCCAATATTGTTAGTGTCAACAGATGCACTGTGCTATTAAAGAGAGATTATTTGACGGGTGAGTTTGATCAACATGATGGGAGGCTTGTTGTGTTTTTTCACGAGTGAGATGTGAACGAAAAACAACAACAAAAACATATCTCCCATCACATGAAAGAATATCTGATTATTACAAAACCCATTGAATAATCTATTACATTTTAACCTGTATTTTGTATCCGTTTTGTGATGTTAACTTTAAATGTTGAAATTTGTGTTAATTTAAAGGGTGGTGATGCACTTTTTGCAAACAAGATTTTTTAAAAGGGCTCCGAAAAACTTGAAAAAGTCTGAAAGAATTATCAAAATGTCCTGAAAAATAAAGGAGGTATTTTTTTTATGACCTATTGAAAATATGCAAAGAACATAAATGGAGTAGTCCATCTTGGAATAATGTCATCACGCCTTTGTACCATATATGGCATATTGACAAAATATATTTTAAAGCAAAGAAAGAAAATCACTGCAAATTGGTTAAAATAAATATACAGATGTAAAATGTATAAATTGTATGCTTACTTTTAATTTGCAGTGATTTTCCTTGCTGAAAACGATATTTTGTCAATATGCCATATATGGTAAGAAGGCGCGATGACATCATCGTTCCAAGATGGCCGCCTCCATTTATGTTTCTTTGCAAATTTTCAATATGTCATATCTCCTTTATTTTTCATGGCATTTTGATAATTCTTTCAGTTTTTTTCAAGTTTTTCAGAGTCCTTTAAAATAAACCTTGTTTGAAAATAGTGCATCAACCCGTTTAATAAATTCTGGACATGGATCTTTTGTTAAATTCAGCATATGTCTTCCAAAGTTAGTTATAATATGTATGTTTATGACGTTTTTCTTTGAGAAATGCTTATCGTTCACCTCGAGACATTTAATAATTACTTCGTTATTTTGTAAATTTTATAACAAGTGAAAGAATACTTTCAAAAAGGCTCATAAATTGTCCATTATGTGGTCCCGCCTTAATTCCATTAAGCGATGGAAAAGCCTATATTAGCAGTCTTTTATAACGGATATTTCGATAATAAGACACATTTAAAAACATTTTTTACTGAAAAATGCCATAACTTGTTTGAAACTATCTATTAAATGTTTTAATTTTACAATATGCAAACATTTTAAGCCGAAATTAAGGTTTTATTTCATACCCCACCCAACCCTGTTTTCGCTTCTTGGAGAAGGGTTTGGATGGGGTATGGAAGTTAATACTCAGACCACGTAATGTGATGAAAAAAAACACTTGAAAACTTACAATTAAGTGTGCTTTAGAATCATATTTTCGTTTCAGTTGGTACATCTGAAAGAGTTGTACCTATACGGAAACAAAATTGTGCAATTGCCTCCAGAGATCGGGTTTCTGGTGAACTTGGAGACGTTCGCCCTGAACGAGAATTCGCTAACAAATCTTCCAGACACACTCGAAAACCTGGAGAAACTGCGACTTCTGGATCTGCGACATAACAGATTGACAGATGTAAGATACAGAAAGCTTTCTTTATTTTTCGGTATTTTGTCATGACTGTAAGGAAGTAATAACTATGAGATTTGAAAACAACCTAGACTCACACAGAATAATTGACAGGTATGAATAGTGGGTGAAAACTCCATTTTTGTGTTGCCTATGTAGCATGGCAGACACCTAGGGATCACTTTGTCCGTCATTGTCCGTCACACTTAACCTGCAACCTTACCTTGGCCACAACTTGAAATTATTTTAACCTGTAATCAACATGTCCTGTAACTCTCGGCTTCTATTTCGGCAGAGTTGTACCCCTTTTCATAACACAACCTGCAACCTGACCTAGGTAGCTCATAACTTAATAATAAATAAGCACATGGCAGGCAACACAGGGGTTCCATAGAACTCTGTTCTAGTTGTCATTATAAACTTCTCACACAGAATAATTGACAGGTATGAATAGTGGGTGAAAACTCCATTTTTGTGTTGCCTATGTAGCATGGCAGACACCTAGGGATCACTTTGTCCGTCATTGTCCGTCACACTTAACCTGCAACCTTACCTTGGCCACAACTTGAAAGTAATTTAACCTGTAATCAACATGTCCTGTAACTCTCGGCTTCTATTTCGGCAGAGTTGTACCCCTTTTCATAACACAACCTGCAACCTGACCTAGGTAGCTCATAACCTAATAATAAGTAAGCACATGGCAGGCGACACAGGGGTTCAATAGAACTCTGTTCTAGTTGTCATTATAAACTTGATTTTACATTGGACTAATCAAGCTACATAGCTCTTAAAATCCCTCTCAGTGGCATGGATGACATGGTAAGTATGGTTTTGATGTGGGAGGAAACCAGAGAACCTGCGGTAAACCCACAAGTCCAGGTGGGCAACCACTGTCCCTCTCGCAATGCTAAGACGGGGTTTCTGCAGTCTCTGCCCATTTAAGAAGCACCGACATCTAGACTGGAGTTGTAACTGACAGACGGAATGGCCTTTCTCCATATTTTTAATGACTTCATAATCGTTTAAGAACAGACTTGAAAAAGGTGATGGGGGTATTTCCTTGATGAAATACACAGGTAAATATCTTTATCAATGACAAGTGGATCCAATTACAGTTTGTTGTTGGATTATGTTTGTCTTGCTGTCGATAAAGGCATTTACCTGCTATGAAATGTGATCAAGTTTAAAAAACGATTTCTTTCATTGTAGAAGCTAAGACTTTTGTTGATTGTAAAAGCTATGAGCTTTGTTTCTATGTATAGCTTTGTTTCATTGTATAAGCTATGCGCTTTATTTGAGTATATTTATTTGTATAGTTTTGTTTCAGCTTATACGCTATACATTTTGGTTCAGTGTATAAGCTCTGAGGTTGTTTCATTGTATACGCTATAAGCTTTGTTTCAGTGTATAAGCAATGAGCTTTGCTTCATTGTATATGCTATGGGCTTTGTTCATTGTTTAAGATTTTAGCTTAATTTCAGTGTATAGCTTTATAACAGGTTATAATCTATGAACTTTGGTTCAGCGTTTAAGCTATGAGGTTTGTTCATTGTGTAAACTATAAAATTTGTTTCAGTGTATAGCTTTATTTAAGTTGATAAGCTGTGAATTTTGAATTAATTTATAAGCTATTAAATTTGTTTCAGTGTATTAAAGCTTTGAGCTTTGTTTCAGTATATAAGCTATTAGAGTGTTGGTTCTTTGTATAAGCTATGAGCTTTGGTCATTATATAAGCTTTGAGCTTTGGTTCATTGTATAAACTATGAGCTTTGGTCATTATATAAGCTGGATGAACTTTGGTTCATTGTATAAGCTATGACCTTTTGTAACTATGACCTTTGGTTCATTGTATAAGCTCTGAGCTATGGTTCATCATATAAGTTTTGAGCTTTGGTTCATTGTATAAGCTAGGAGCTTTGGTTATTATATAAGCTGGATGAGCTTTGGTTCATTGTATAAGCTATGACCTTTGGTTCATTGTAGAAGCTATGAGCTATGGTTCAATATATAAGCTTTGAGCTTTGGTTCAGTATATAAGCTATGGGCATTGGTTCATTGTATAAGCTATGAGCTTTGGTCATTATATAAGCTTTGGTCATTATATAAGCTATGAGCTTTGGTCATTGTATATAAGCTCGATTAGCTTTGGTTCATTGTACAAGCTATGAGCTTTGGTTCATTATATAAGCAATGAGCTTTGGTTCAGTGTATAAGCTATGTTTTTTGCATTGCATTTGTTGCAGAGTGTTAGTTCATTGTTATGTTGTAGAGCACGTGGACTTTATATTTTGTTTAACCTTAGACATTTGTTTTATTGCATATACTATTCAGTATTGGCTTTGTTAATAATGGACTTAATATGGAAGTATATTGTTACGTTCCAGATTCCAGAAGTTGTATACCAGTTACGATCTCTGACAACGTTGTTGATACGGTTCAACAGAATCAAATCTGTAGACGATGCCATACGGAACTTAACAGTAAGTCTTTCAGCATCCTCAGTGTTCCTTTTTGGCCTTTTTTTAAAAACTTTATCGGGAAATAAACCCTTAAAACACGGGTGTCTTTTCAAGTTAAGCATGTATTCATTATGTTTCAATATCATTTGACCGTAATAATTCCTACGATTTATATTGTTGGATTTGTCCCAATTTAAAGGTTCGCTATGCTAATATTTCCAATTGTAAGGAATATCCTTACCTAGTGTGCAAAAATGAAATATCTGTATTACATTATTCAGTAATTTCGCATTAATGTCGAGGCAGAATTGAACAGCCTTGTATAAACTGTTAATTGCTGCATCTCTTATATAGGGCCGACCATAATAAATTGTTGGTATGCTGTTTCCCTACCTACCCACGAAAAATGTCCCTACTTTTTTTAAGGCTGAACTTTTTTTTTTTTTCTTCATATTTTTAGTATATTTTTGTTCATTAAGGATTTTACTGTCTTTGGCAAAAAAACAACCTACCTACCTACCTACCCACTTATAAAATCCTGGGTCGGGAAACAGCAAACAAATATATTTTTAAGGATGACCTAGTGCTATATTTTCATTTTGTCAGAGGATTTACATAATTTCACTTCCCTATTTTCAGAATTTAACGATGTTCACTCTTAGAGAGAACAAGATTCGAGAGTTGCCAAAGGGAATTGGGTGCTTGGTGCATCTGAGTACATTCGATATCTCACATAATCATCTGGAGCATTTACCTGTCGGTAAGTCAGAGTTGTACCCCACCCACCTAAGGCTTCAATTTCAGCAATTACAGCACTCATAATGAACCCTTTTTCCCCCATTAACCCTTAACCCGCTACATATTTGTTTGAATTAAGACCATTCCATTTATGTGACAGAGGGGTCTTTTGGGGGAAATGACTGATTAACAGCCGGTCATTGTAAACCATGATCAGCCTGCGAGTTACTCGCAGGCTGATCTGGGTTTACAATGGACGCAAAGGCTATTATAGTTGTGCTTAGCGGGTTAAGAGTTTTAACCAAAGCGGCTTACAAACATATGTACCACCCATCTATATGAACACAGTGTTAAAATATTTTCTTAGTTGACAGTTGCCATATGATTGGAATTTTTGTTTTTCTTGATAAGGAAAAATATATCTATTGAAAATATCTCTTATAGGTTTTATTTCTTTTCCTAAAAAAAAAAGGCTTAATTTCCTAGAAAGAAATTCATCTTGTAAATGGGGCGTCCGTGGCTGAGTAGTCAACGTCTCTGACTTGAAATCACTTGCCCCTCACCGCTGTAGGATCGATCCCTCAGGGGCCTAGGAATCTTTATGTGAGGAAGCTATCCAGCTGGCTTGCGGAACGTCAGAGGTTCAACCCAGGTGCCCGCCCATGCACGAAAATTGCCCGGTGGGGCACCTGGGGGTCTTCCTCCATCAGTAGATGCTGGAAAGTCGCCATATGACCTTAGCTGTTGGTGCAACTATAAAATCCAATTCAATTCAGTTCAATTCATCTTGTAAATGAAATGACTTTTAGAGGTTCACTATGCTAATATTTAATTTCTTAGCTATGAATACATGCAAATATACATATTTTGACAAAATGTTCAATCACCTACTAATATTTTACCGTTTTAGAAATCGGCCACTGTGTTATGCTAAGTTCCCTTGATCTCCAGCACAATGAATTACTCGACATCCCCGACTCTATAGGCAATCTGAAGTCACTCACCAGATTAGGTTTAAGGTAGGTAATAGCATAGTGTATGTCTTACTCAACAGCGGGTATCTATGCTCTCCTATACATGGATCCTATACATGGAGGAAATACAGAATACTACCTGTCTGCTAATAGGCTGTTATATGCAAAATGTATTATTAGTCAGGATTTGTATTTTGGAGAACAATAAGCAGTTACATATTTAGTTATGTCAGTTGATCTATCCTTTTTTTGTTGTTGTATTTTTTCATGTTTACTTTTGTTATACCTATTAACCGAGTTGTAAAATCAATAATGCAATTGATTTTTCTATAGTGACTAATAAGTCTCATTAGGCTGGGTAATCATTTGTTTACTTAATATTGCCTATATTATACTGTATTGTTTTGTATATGTAATATTTTGTAACAATGTTATTTGTCACTTTAATAAAATAATAAAATATATATATGTAACTTAGTTTTTACATGGTAACATTTTACAGAGATTGTTGTAATCGTAGTTTGAGTATATGCCTACACTATAATATATTAGCCACAACACAGCTTAACTATTTTATGCACATTTGATTTGAAATAATTTAATAGAACAAATAAACTAAACTAAACATGTAATTATACCTCACAGATGTATATAAAGTAATATATTTATTTTGACAAAATACAACAAATAATTTATTGAATTACTAATAGATTAAATTGATTATAGTGTCACAATTATGTTGAAATTTGTATTCTTGTGCCCTTCCTTAGCTCAGTCGATTAGGCATAGTAAGACCCCATTTCGTTTCTTTCGTTTCAGATATAATAGGCTTACGTGTGTTCCAGCGTCGTTGGCCAATTGTACCAATATGGACGAATTTAACGTAGAGGGAAATAATATATCTCAGTTACCAGTAAGTTCTTCAAACTGTTGAAATTGTTTTACCCATATCAGAACCGCATTAGCGGCGTGATGGTAGAGCGTCACCCGCCGCACGTGAAACGTTGTGTGTTCAATCTCGGGCGGGGTGATACCAGTCTTCATAATAAATAGTGATAGTCGCTTCCTAGTTGCTCCATTGCTTGACTTTCATTGTATAAAGGATAATGCAGCACTGGTTGGCCTGATTTCAGTATAATGTATGTATCGTACCATGTGTCTATGGTGTGGTATTTCAGTGTGATGGCTAGCTAGTGACAGCACGGCTGAGTTGGGTATCATACCATGTGTCTATGGTGTGGTATTTCAGTGTGACGGCTAACTAGTGACAGCACGGCTGAGTGGGGTATCATACCATGTGTCTGGTGTGGTATTTCAGTGTGACGGCTAACTAGTGACAGCACGGCTGAGTGGGGTATCATACCATGTGTCTATGGCGTGGTATTTCAGTGTGACGGCTAGCTAGTGACAGCACGGCTGGGTGGGGTATCATACCATGTGTCTATGGCGTGGTATTTCAGTGTGACGGCTAGCTAGTGACAGCACGGCTGGGTGGGGTATCATACCATGTGTCTATGGCGTGGTATTTCAGTGTGACGGCTAGCTAGTGACAGCACGGCTGGGTGGGGTATCATACCATGTGTCTATGGCGTGGTATTTCAGTGTGACGGCTAGCTAGTGACAGCACGGCTGGGTGGGGTATCATACCATGTGTCTATGGCGTGGTATTTCAGTGTGACGGCTAGCTAGTGACAGCACGGCTGGGTGGGGTATCATACCATGTGTCTATGGCGTGGTATTTCAGTGTGACGGCTAGCTAGTGACAGCACGGCTGGGTGGGGTATCATACCATGTGTCTATGGCGTGGTATTTCAGTGTGACGGCTAGCTAGTGACAGCACGGCTGGGTGGGGTATCATACCATGTGTCTATGGCGTGGTATTTCAGTGTGACGGCTAGCTAGTGACAGCACGGCTGGGTGGGGTATCATATCATGTGTCTATGGCGTGGTATTTCAGTGTGACGGCTAGCTAGTGACAGCACGGCTGGGTGGGGTATCATACCATGTGTCTATGGCGTGGTATTTCAGTGTGACGGCTAGCTAGTGACAGCACGGCTGGGTGGGGTATCATACCATGTGTCTATGGCGTGGTATTTCAGTGTGACGGCTAGCTAGTGACAGCGCGGCTGGGTGGGGTATCATACCATGTGTCTATGGCGTGGTATTTCAGTGTGACGGCTAGCTAGTGACAGCACGGCTGGGTGGGGTATCATACCATGTGTCTATGGCGTGGTATTTCAGTGTGACAGCTAGCTAGTGACAGCGCGGCTGGGTGGGGTATCATACCATGTGTCTATGGCGTGGTATTTCAGTGTGACAGCTAGCTAGTGACAGCGCGGCTGAGTGGGGTATCATACCATGTGTCTATGGCGTGGTATTTCAGTGTGACGGCTAGCTAGTGACAGCACGGCTGGGTGGGGTATCATACCATGTGTCTATGGCGTGGTATTTCAGTGTGACAGCTAGCTAGTGACAGCGCGGCTGAGTGGGGTATCATACCATGTGTCTATGGCGAGGTATTTCAGTGTGACGGCTAGCTAGTGACAGCACGGCTGAGTGGGGTATCATACCATGTGTCTATGGCGTGGTATTTCAGTGTGACGGCTAGCTAGTGACAGCACGGCTGGGTGGGGTATCATACCATGTGTCTATGGCGTGGTATTTCAGTGTGACAGCTAGCTAGTGACAGCACGGCTGAGTGGGGTTTCATACCATGTGTCTATGGCGTGGTATTTCAGTGTGACGGCTAGCTAGTGACAGCACGGCTGGGTGGGGTATCATACCATGTGTCTATGGCGTGGTATTTCAGTGTGACAGCTAGCTAGTAACAGCACGGCTGAGTGGGGTATCGTACCATGTGTCTATGGCGTGGTATTTCAGTGCGACAGCTAGCTAGTGACAGCACGGCTGAGTGGGGTATCGTACCATGTGTCTATGGCGTGGTATTTCAGTGTGACAGCTAGCTAGTGACAGCACGGCTGAGTGGGGTATCATACCATGTGTCTATGGCGTGGTATTTCAGTGTGACGGCTAGCTAGTGACAGCACGGCTGGGTGGGGTATCATACCATGTGTCTATGGCGTGGTATTTCAGTGTGACGGCTAGCTAGTGACAGCACGGCTGGGTGGGGTATCATACCATGTGTCTATGGCGTGGTATTTCAGTGTGACAGCTAGCTAGTAACAGCACGGCTGGGTGGGGTATCGTACCATGTGTCTATGGCGTGGTATTTCAGTGTGACGGCTAGCTAGTGACAGCACGGCTGAGTGGGGTATCGTACCATGTGTCTATGGCGTGGTATTTTAGTGTGACGGCTAGCTAGTGACAGCACGGCTGGGTGGGGTATCATACCATGTGTCTATGGCGTGGTATTTCAGTGTGACGGCTAGCTAGTGACAGCACGGCTGAGTGGGGTATCGTACCATGTGTCTATGGCGTGGTATTTCAGTGTGAAGGCTAGCTAGTGACAGCACGGCTGAGTGGGGTATCATACCATGTGTCTATGGCGTGGTATTTCATTGTGACGGCTAGCTAGTGACAGCACTATAAAGCTGAGCATTAAGCTCACTGCTACAAATCACTTGCCCCTCACCGCTTCGATCCCTCAGGGGCCTAGGAATCTTTATGTGAGGAAGCTATCCAGCTGGCTTGCGGAATGTCGGTGGTTCTACCCAGGTGCTCGCCCGTGCACGAAAATTGCCCGGAGGGGCACCTGGGGGTTTCCTCCAACAATGGAAGCTGAAAAGTCGCCATATGACCTTAGCTATTGGTGCGACTATAAAATTCAATTTAATTCACTTCTACAAGCAGACGATGTTGTGATATGCGATCAGCTCACTGTTACAAGTAGACAACATTGTGTTATGCAATCGTTTTCAAACTGTACATTACCTTCTGAGAAGTGTTGTTGCTAGACATGGGTGAAGTGCTAATTAAAACATCACGGATGCATTGCTGTAAATGTATATAGACGTAAAGTTCAAATGTTTTAAGGTAATTTGCAGAAAAACAAACGTCAATATATTATTCTGTTGTGGTGTGGAAAATTTGCAGAAAAACAAACGTCCATATATTATTCTGGTGTGGTATGGAAATTTACTCTGTATGTGTTGGGTTGAAGTTTCTGTTAATTGAAAATTAACGCATTTTTCAAAAAGTTTCCATTCTTTGCCTGAAAATATTTCAGCTTAATCTATGCTTCTTGAATACATAATGCTTAAATTTAATCTGCTGATTGCTGTTCTGTTGCTCTTTTCCCTAACCTTGTTTCAGTGGTGAATATTTCAAAGATTTTTCTCGTACATTAGCTTATAGTTTGTTGGTTGGTTTAAATACAATAAAATGAAATATGACCACCGACTGGGATTTCGCATTTGGGCATGTATAAAAAGGAGAAAAGTTTTGTATGCGAGTTTATATTTCCGAAACTAGGTTAAATCATGTTTTGAAACTTTGCGCATGAATTCAGCATCATTAGACAACATCATACAACCATGTTCTATAACTCAGGTTTATATTTGAACAAAACTAGGGCTCCTTTTATACTTAGAAAATTTGGTTAACGTTTGTAAGCTTTTATTTCCGAAACTTCTTTACTACTACTACTTACAAATTTTGGTGAACAATTCCAATAATTCTGTTATGCAATTAAGCAACACTATGCCCTTCAACATAGTTTCCCAATAAATAAACGAGGCCTTGAATGTCCAGTGTATGCACCGACAGGCAATGCTTTCCTGTTTCTTTTTATTTAGCAGATCCCAGGAATAAGGGCCCAATACTGATATTTTACTCATTTATTTTGCAGGAAGGTTTGTTGTCCAGTTTGACGAGCCTGAAGAGTTTCACAGTTCCCAGAAATGCTTTCCAGTCCTACCCGTCGGGTGGACCCTCTCAGTTCTGTTCTGTTGAGGTATGTATATGTGTGTGTAGGAGGAGGGGGTGGAGAGAAATGGGTACAGTTCCCGGGGACCCTCTCATTTCTGTTTTGAAATGTGTAGGATGAGGGTGACAATACTCTTAACAATCTGATTGGTTAAGGTTAAAAAATCCAGTCTATTAAATAGTGCACAATCCATCATAAGTCATGTGACTGACATTAAACTTCAAAAATGTGACATCATTTTAGTTATATTTCAATACATTTTTTAGTAAAACTGGCAAAATAATGAAATGTATTAGAATTTAGAAATGGGGTTACCACTATTGAATGTTTGACTTTTGTGACAATTCGCATTTAATGGCTCCACTATCGCTTTCCCAGACGCCATTAAACAAAATTTGCGACCATTAAATGCCTTATATATATATATACCTTGGCAAAACTTAAAGGGGTTGATGCACTATTTCCAAACACAGTTTATTTTAAAGGGCTCTGAAAAACTTGAAAAAAACTGAAAGAATTATCAAAATGCCATGAAAAATAAAGGAGATATGACCTATTGAAAATTTGAAAAAAAACATAAATGGAGGTGGCCATCTTTGAACGATGACGTCATCGCGCCGTATTACCATATATGGCATATTGACAAAATGTATTTTAAAGCAAAGAAAATAACTGACATTTTATCAATATGCCATGTATGGTAAAACGGTGCGATGACGTCATCATTCAAAGATGGCCGCCTTCATTTATGTTCTTTGCAAATTTTCAATAGGTCATATCTCCTTTATTTTTCATGGCATTTTGATAATTCTTTCAACTTTTTTCAAGTTTTTCAGAGCCCTTTAAGATAAACTGTGTTTGAAAATAGTGCATCAACCCCTTTAATCTTTCAATACAGTTAACACTATATTTACTTCTCATTAGTTAGTAGTGAGAGAAGATACAAAACATCTTTACACAGTGTCGATCTGCTGTAATTATACCTCCGCAAATCAAAGTTTTAGGGCGGGTATAACTGGTTTAGGCTTGTTTGTAGACACAATCTTGACCGATCATGAAAGTCCTTATCCGCTCTGTAACTTCTCTTTTCCTGAAGCAAATCGTTGAAACTTCATGGGTGGAGTGCCTGTGGTGAGAGGAGAGGATGTATTGTATTGTAGGGGTATCGATTTTGAAGTCAGCAGGTCAAAGGTCAAAGTCACCTTGACCCTATTATGAACATCCTTGTCTGCTCTGTAACTCCTCACCCATGAAGAAAATCACATGAACCTTCATTGGTGCAGTGCCTGTGGTGAGAAGATGACCCCTATTGATTTTGAGGTCAGTAGGTCAAAGGTGAAGTTCACAGTGACACGATCATAAAAATCCTTGTCTGCTCTGTAACCCCTCTCCCCCTGCAAATCAAAACTTCAGAGTTGGAATGCTCCTGAGAGGATAACCATATTTAATTTGTGGGTTAATAGGATAAAATGTGTTGTAAGAAATTCAAGAAATATTAATTTTGAGACAAATATCTATTCGCCGTTGATTTACCTTTTCATACCCAAACAGTAGGTAGTGGGGGTATAATAGTCACCCCAAATTGGCGACAGCTTTAGTTGTTTCTCAGGCATTTGATAGTGTATAATATATAGTAATATTTAGGTTTATCATATAACTTGTGGTGTAGGAGTGGAATAACACCATTCTATATTTTCGATATACCACTAGTTATATAAGTATACAAATGAGCCGAGCTCGGCAAGAGCCTCGCATTATATAACTTTGCCAACTCGTTTAATAAATTCAATAATGAATGAGTACTCATGTAAGATCCTCTATACATATGAGTCACTTGTATTGTAAATTTGCTTTCTGTTTCAGTCAATGAACATGGAGCACAACCAGATAAACAAAATTCCATACGGAATATTTTCTCAAGCCAAATGTCTCTCTAAGTTAAACATGAAAGATAACCAGCTCACCTCCCTACCTCTAGGTAAGTAAAGAGTTATTTCCCTTGGATAATGTAATCATCAAATGCATTTCTAGGTGGAGCTTTGTCTCTAGGTAGAGTTTTGTCTTGCGATGCATATAAATGTACATGTAATACAGACTATCCGGCTTTTCTTTCTGTCTTTAGATGTGAAATTAACAAACATGACATTTGGTCAATTATCAAAAATATACATTTATATAAAAAGAAATAGGAAACCGGGGGCATTAAAGGGACACTGTCCGTAAGTAAGCAGATATTGAGCATAACTAAATAACCGTCTGACTTTTATTCAGTGAAATGTATCCATGAAAACATGAGCATAGACCCTTAGAAGTCTGAAGTAATACATTTGTGAGTTTGAAAAAAAAAAGCTTTATTATTTGTAAATAAAGTGGGACCCACCATATTTACCTTTTCTGCGATCACGTGACTTCCATTAGCGCATTAGGTTTCTGGGCTCTTCATTGGACCAAAAATGTTTAGCCATTTTGGCTAAACCACCTCAATTTTCTTTAGCCAATGGGATTTTTGTTTGGCTAAGCTTTTTTAGCCATTTTAGCAGAATTTAATACAATTTCCGATTACATATTTGTATAATTTTCTTACCATTAATATATATGTATATATATATTAAACCAAGTTGAATGATATTAATTCTTTGACAGTTTCTAACAGTTAGATGGTTACATGAACATGGTTAAAACTTGATTTTAATATGTTGCCTCTATTATCACCACTGCCTCTATTATTTGTCACAGTTGGGGACATGTTCCAATGATGAATGTTGTAAAAAAACACAATTTTAAGCATACATGTATGCAGGTTCATTTTTATGACCTTTTTACATGTTGGTGCGTCGTGAAACCCTTCAATCAATCGAGCAATCAATCAATCAAGAAAGCAACCAAGCATGTACCCATGATGGAAAAAACGGATGACATAGTTATTGTTCTGTTTCGTGTGGCCACGCGTACAACTCGAAAGAAATGGCTTGGTTTCAATGCGCGAAAACAGATGACAATGTATTGTTTACATGTTGTTTACATGTACGTATCATTGGCTACTTTCAGTTTTGAATAACAGAGTTACAAAGTCATTATTTTAGTTAAAAGGGTGTAAATCTTTGAATGAGAAAGGTTAATTATTACCATTTTGATAATACGTCTTCGTTTTGTTTTCGCGCTGTTTTGCGATGTTTTTGTTATTGAAAAATGTGACTTTTTTTCGGCAAGCTCTTGTTGGGTTTACAATTTTCCTCCAGTGTAAGCACACCAAGTGAGTTGCAGTTAGACGTCGCTAGGTAAAATAAGCCGTGTGTAATATAAAGCGCAATTGTCGTAACACCGTCTATAGATTTTAGCTCTTCTGTAAACACAGAGAACCCGTCAAGGATTATTCAGAAAAACATGGCCGCGCCCACCAACTACTTTCGCCAATTTCGTCAATACCAGCCGTCAGTTTACATGGGTTAAAATGACTTTAGCCAAATTGGCGAAAGCACTTGACAAAAGTTTCGCCATTTGCAATTTGATTTCGCCTATGGCGACTGGCGAAGGCAAATGAAGAGCCCAGGGTTTTCACCATAGTATGTATTGCGTAGTATGTATAGCCCGGTTAGCTCAGTCGGGAGCTATGTCGACTGCTTTACACTCACGCTCACTATTATTGCCGCGAGTGTAATTTTAGTTTGGGCTGCGAGTTCAAACGCCCGAAGCGGTTTCTCATTTTTTTGTACCGCGATTGAATTCCGTCAAACAATTCTGCTTTTAATTAGTAAATATTTCAATAATGTTTGGTGTGTAATGTTTGCGAACAAAATTAGTGTGTGTTTTATAAGCTAAAAGTTACGGACATTGTCCCTTTAAACGCATGGTTTCGGGAAATAAGTTTAGTTAGGAAAGAGATATTGAAACAAAACTTGCTGTGTAGGTGACTTGTATGCAAGGAAGCTTTGGATTGCATTTGAAATCACTGGGTCAAGGTCGCTGTTACTTAATATAGAAAAATGGTTTCCGGGCAGTAACTTTAGTAGGTCATTGTTACTAAAAATGGAAGAAAAAATTCCGGGCAATAACTTTAGTTTGGAAATATTGAAATGAAACTTGGTATGTAGGTAGCTTATAGGGAAAGGAAGCTTGAACTTGCATTTAAGGTCACTTTGTTTAAGTCAAGGTCACTGTTACTAAAAATAGAGAAAATGGTTGCAGTCCATTAACTTAGGAGTGAAATATTGAAGGTGAACTTGGTGTGAAGGTTAGTCAAGGTCCCTGTTACAAAAAAATAAAGAAAATAGATTGTGGGGGAAAACTTCAAGTAAGAATGAGATATTGGAACCTCAAGTAAGAATGAGATATTGGAACCTCAAGTAAGAATGAGATATTGGAACCTCAAGTAAGAATGAGATATTGGAACTTCAAGTAAGAAGGAGATATTGGAACTTCAAGTAAGAAGGAGATATTGGAACGAAACTTTGGTGTGTAGGTAGCTTATGAAAAACATGGTTTTCGCAGAATTTCCAGGTTTCTTGTTATTTACAATGCTGTATAATGATTTGTTCTATCTACAGATATTGGAAACTGGACAAACATGGTGGAGTTGAACCTGGGGACGAATCAGCTCACACGTATTCCAGACGACATACAAAATCTGGAGAAATTAGAAGTTCTTATACTTAGTAATAATTTATTAAAGGTATGTGTCTACTAAAACAAAAGTAACTTATAATGTGAAGAAATGGAGAATTCTAAGATGTAAAATTTACTGTCCACGCACAATACACGTTTGAGACAGTGCTTTAGTAAAGTCAGTAGCTGATTTATATGCACCGCTGAAATTACAAGATATTTATTTAAAAAATATAACTTGACACAAGCGACTGAATAACTTATGTATACTTCTTAAAGGGAATGTAGCAACACAATCTGAATTATTGAGAGTTCTGAAAAACTTAGAAAAGGGTGAACAAATTATCAAAATCGGACGATAAACCTAATGCAATAATTCTTTTGACCGGTAAAGGATTTTGCATTCACCTGTAGTGATTTTCTTTGCTTTAAAAGGTATTTATGAATATTCCATATTTGATAATTTTGAACTAGGACATTATATATTACTCAAAATGACGGTTCCCATATCCGTTTTAGAACCACCTTCAAATGGTCATGGGGCGTCCGTGGCCGAGTGGTTAGAGTCTCTGACTTGCAATCACTTGCCCCTCACCGCTGTAGGTTCGATCCCTCAGGGGCCTAGGAATCTTTATGTGAGGAAGCTATCCAGCTGGCATGCGGAACGTCGGTGGTTCTACCCAGGTGCCCGCCCGTGCACGAAAATGGCCCGGAGGGGCACCTGGGGTCTTCCTCCATCAGTGGAAGCTGGAAAGTCGCCATATGACCGTAGCTGTTGGTGCGACTATAAAAAATCCAATTCAATTCAAATGGTCATATTTCTTTCTTGTTTATCATCCAATTTTGGTAATTTTTTCACCTTTTCCCAAGTTTTTCAGAACTCTCAATAATAGAGCTTGTTTGGCTGTGTTGCTACATTACCTTGAAATAAAACCGCATACAATTTGCTTTTATAACAAAGAGTATTTACTCAAAATAGTGTGAAAAAACCTTGGTTTGCACATAGGTGTTACACTGAGTATATTGGGTTTGTTACACTGAGTATATTGGGTTCCTCTAGGGGACTATCCTGCATCAGTAGAACTATACTCAGTACTGTTTGAAAGAGGGGATTTGCCTTGTTTAAAAAATCTGACACTTTGTTCATGAAGACACATTGTCAATTTGCAGAGGTTACCTGCTAGTATTGGAAGCCTAAAGAAGTTACAAGTGTTAGATTTAGAAGAAAACAAATTGGAATCACTTCCGCAAGAAATAGGTAAGAATGTTATGTAGTGTTATATAATACCATGTATTAAACTAGGATCCCCCACCCCAACCCACCCTTCCACTGCCCCAATCATGTTAGAGGGATTATATTTGGTTCAGTTTGTCCTTCTTTCTGTTCGTCCGTTTGTGCTTAAATGCAATCGTTTCCACGTAAGAACGCCTTAAGACGCTTAAATATATCATATCCAAACTATACACTACAGTGCGATTTCAAAATGGAGGCATGTTATTTTCAGTCATGTTCTTGTTAGATAATGAGTTGTTGACCTTGACAGCTAGAACTTCTAGACATAATTGTTACCCCTCAATATCTGGCGTGACATGGGATTTAACGAAAGGACATAAAAAGTAGTTCTCATTGTATATTACCAAAACATTGGCAACATTTCTATATTTAAGCTTACAAAGGTTTTTTAAGAGAAGGGCATGCCATGATTTATTAATCCCCTACCTATGTGTCACCGGAGGGGACGTTAGGTTTGTCCCCTGTCCGTCCATCTCACAAATATGGATCATGCGATAATGAGAAAAGTAATGAAGATATTTTTATGAAACTTGACATGTTGGTGGATGGCAATGAGAGGAGTATGCACGTTATTTTACTTTGTTGATTTGACAAAAAACAGTTGCTATGGCAATGGAAATAGTAAAAAAATATATGGATACTATAAAGATATAAAAGAAATATTTGAGATAATTTAGTGAAAATTTGTGTGTAGATCGAAGGGAGTGAGGAAATCATGCACATCATTTTGTTTTATTGATATGTCAAAAATTGTGGTTGCTATGGCAACAGGAATTGTAAAAAAAGCAAAACACATTATTAAAAATTAGAAAAATGGTTTCCGCTCAATAACGTTAATTAGGAATGACATATTAGCCTGAAACTTGGTGTGCAGGTAGCTTATATGAAAAGCAAGTTTGGGATTGCATTTGGGGCCACTGGGCTCAAGGTCACTGTTCCTAAAAATAGAAAAATAGTTTCTCCTCAATAACCTTAGTTAGGAATGAGATGTAGGAATCAAACTTTATGGGTAGGTAACTTATATGAAAAGGAAGCTCGGGATTGTATTTGGGGTCACTTGGGTCAAGGTAAAGGTCACTGTTACTAAAAACAGAAAAATGTTTTCTGCTAAATAGCATTAGTTAGGAATGAGGTATTGGCCTGAAACTTTGTGTGTAGAAAAATAGAAAAAACAGTTTCCACTTTAGTTAGGAATGAGATATCGGAATTAAACTTTTTTTGGGTAGCTTATATGAAAAGGAAGCTTAGGATTGCATTTGGAGTCACTGGGGTCAAGGTCAAGGTCAGTGTTACTAAAAATAGAAAAATGGTTTCTACTCTATAACTTTACTTAGGAATGAGATATTGTAATGAAACTTTATGGTTCGGTAGCTTTATTTGAAAAGGAAGCATGGGATTGCATTTGGTTTCACTGGGTTCAAGGTCAAGTTCATTGAATAATAATAAAAATAGAACAACTGTTTCTGCTCATTAACTTTACTTAGAAATGAGATATTGGCCTGAAACCTGCTGTATAGGTGGCTGAAACTGGTGTGTAGGTGGTTCGTATGAAAAGCAAGTTAGGGATTGCATTCATGGTCACGGTCAAGGTCACTGTTACTAAAAAAATGCCCATTAGGGTACATACGTGTATTGCTATGCAAACTTGAGCATCTGGTTAAATTACGATTATTCAAATTAAATATTAAGAGAATAGCATGATTTCTTTACATAACATTTTAGCTTTGAAACTGCATGTGCATTATTAAAAATAGTCCAAATAATATAATGATAAGACTTGCTGTGGTTTTGTTGATGAGCCCTTTAACAACAGTTCATTTGTTTGTTACCTTTCAGGTCAATTACGAGAACTACGGAGATTGGTGGTGCAAACTAATCAGCTTGCATCATTACCAAGGGCAATAGGGTAAGTTTGTACAGCTTGCATCATTACCAAGGGCAATTGGGTAAGTTGTGTACAGCAAGTTTTTACAGCTTGCATTGTTACCAAGGGCAGTTCAGTAAGTTTGTACAGCTTGCATCATTACCAAGGGGAATTGGGTAAGTTTGTACAGTTTGCGTCATTACCAAGGGCAATTGGTAAGTTTTTACAGCTTACATCGTTTCCAAGGGCAACTGGGTAAGTTTGTACAGCAAGATTTTACAGCTTGCATCGTTACCAAGGGCAATTGGGTAAGTTTGTACAGCTTGTGTCATTACCAAGGGGAATTGGGTAAGTTTGTACAGTTTGCGTCATTACCAAGGGCAATTGGTAAGTTTTTACAGCTTACATCGTTTCCAAGGGCAACTGGGTAAGTTTGTACAGCAAGATTTTACAGCTTGCATCGTTACCAAGGGCAATTGGGTAAGTTTGTACAGCTTACATCATTACCAAGGGCAATTGGGTAAGTTTGTACAGCAAGTTTTTACAGCTTACATCGTTTCCAAGGGCAATTGGGTAAGTTTTTACAGCTTGCATCATTACCAAGGGCAGTTGGGTAAGTTTGTACAGCTTGCGTTATTACCAAGGGCAATTGGATTATTACGGCAATTAGGTAAGTTTGTAAAGAATGATGGCAACTGGATCAGTTTATAAAGCATGATGGCAATTGTGTAAGTTTGTAAAGCATGAAAGCAATTGGATAAGTTTGTAAAGCATGAAGGCAGTTGCGTACGTTTGTACAGCTTGCTTGCAGTTAGGTAAGTTGTACATCCAGAAGGCAATTGGGTAAGTTGTACAGCAGTACTGATTTTGACAAGAGGTCATTTCATTTTTAGCTCTACTGATCAGCAGAGATTTTGCCGTGGTGCGATGTCCGCCGTCCGTCCGTAATTTTTTTTTTGTAGCGACTACTCCTCGGAAACTACTGGATGGATTTTCATGAAACTTTTCATAAATGTTGCCGATGTAGTCTAGTGGATCCTAGCAAAAATTCATATTGATGTGAAATCCAAGATGGCCGCTTTTTAGCTCTACTGATCAGAGATCAGCAGAGCTTATGCCGTGGTGCGGCGTCCGTCTGTTTGTCCGTAAACTTTTATTTGTAGCGACAACTCCTCTGAAACTACTGGATGGATATTCATGAAACTTTACAGAAATGTTGCCCATAAAGTCTAGTTGATCCTAGCAAAAATTCATGTTGATGTGAAATCCAAGATGGTCGCCAAAGCTAAAAATAGAGTTTTAAAATACAAGTTTGTAGAGACTACTTCTTGAAAACTATAAGTGGTATTGATATGGAACTTTTTCTAAAATGATCAGCATGACATGATGTTGATCCTTGTCAAAAATCCTTTTGATTCAACGTTAAACATGGCTGCCAGCGGCCATCTTTGTTTACATAGAGTTATATAGTAAAAACTTGTAGCGACTACTCCTCTGAAACTACTTGACGGATTGTCATGAAACTTTACAGGAATGTTGCTCTTGATGGTTAATTGATCCTAGCAAAATTTCAGAACTGCCAGAAATTCAAGATGGCCGTCACAGCTAAAAATAGATTTTTAGCTCTACTGATCAGAGATCAGCAGAGCTTATGCCGTGGTGCGGCGTCCGTCGTCCGTCCGTCCGTCTGTCCGTCTGTGCGTCTGTCTGTCCGTAAACTTTTATTTGTAGCGACTTCACAGCTGAAACTACTGGATGGATATTCATGAAACTTTACAGAAATGTTGCCCATAAAGTCTAGTTGATCCTAGCAAAAATTCATGTTGATGTGAAATCCAAGATGGCCGCCAAAGCTAAAAATAGAGTTTTAAAATACAAGTTTGTAGCGACTTCTTCTTGAAAACTATAAGTGATATTGATATGGGACTTTTTCTAAAATGATCAGCATGACATGATGTTGATCCTAGTCAAAAATCGTTTTGATTCAACGTTAAACATGGCTGCCAGCGGCCATCTTTGTTTACATAGAGTTATATAGTAAAAACTTGTAGCGACTACTTCTCTGAAACTACTTGGCAGATTGTCATGAAACTTTACAGGAATGTTGCTCTTGATGTCTAATTGATCCTATCAAAATTTCAGGTCTGCCGGAAATTCAA
Organism: Cyrtodaria siliqua; assembly: GCA_037043455.1. Lineage (NCBI taxonomy): Eukaryota > Metazoa > Mollusca > Bivalvia > Adapedonta > Hiatellidae > Cyrtodaria > Cyrtodaria siliqua. The sequence continues at coordinate 42,715 of JAWPHD010005445.1, read as the reverse complement.
GATGGCTGTCACAGCTAAAAATAGATTTTTAAAAAATAAGTTTGTAGCGACTACTTCTTGAAAACTATAAGTGATATTGATATGGGACTTTTTCTAAAATGATCAGCATGACATGATGTAGATCCTTGTGGAAAAATATTTTGATTCGACGTTAAACATGGCTGCCAGTGGCCATCTTTGGTTACATAGAGTTATATAGTAAAAACTTGTAGCGACTACTCCTCTGAAACTACTTGACGGATGTTCATGAAACTTCACAGGAATGTTGCTCTTGATGTCTAGTTGATCCTAAAAAAAATTCAGGTCGGCCGGAAATTCAAGATGGCCGCCACAGCTAAAAATAGATTTAAAATAAATAAGTTTGTAGCGACTACTTCTTCAAAACAATAAGAGATATTGATATGGGACTTTTTCTATAATGATCAGTATGACATGATGTTGGTCCTTGTCGAAAATCGTTTTGATTTGACGTTAAACATGGCTGCTTTGTTTACATAGAGTTATATAATGAAAACTTGTAGCGACTACTTCTTTGAAACTACCTGACGGATTTTCATGAAACTTCACAGGAATGTTGCTCTTAATGTCTTATTGATCTTAGCAAAATTTCAGGTAGGCCGGAAATTCAAGATGGCCGCCACGGTTAAAAATAGATTTTCAAAAAACAAGTCTGTAGCGACTACTTCCTGAAATCAAAATCAATCAGTAGAGCTTCAAGGTCATTGACCTCTTGTTAAAAAATAAGTTTGTAGCGACTACTTCATGAAAACTATAAGTGATATTGATATGGGACTTTTTCTAAAATGATCAGCATGACATGATGTTGATCCTTGTGGAAAATTATTTTGATTCGACGTTAAACATGGCTGCCAGTGGCCATCTTTGGTTACATAGAGTTATATAGTAAAAACTTGTAGCGACTACTCCTCTGAAACTACTTGACGGATGTTCATGAAACTTCACAGGAATGTTGCTCTTGATGTCTAGTTGATCCTAGAAAAATTTCAGGTCGGCCGGAAATTCAAGATGGCCGCCACAGCTAAAAATAGATTTAAAATAAATAAGTTTGTAGCGACTACTTCAATGGTTTGAATGTTTGAAGTTTTGATTTGGTTCAAGTCCCAACCACCCGGTTTTGATCCACACAATATAAACCCGCTGGAAATATTTTATTTTTTATCTGACATGGAATTTTATGAATTTTATACACACATTTTCGAGACATTGAACTTAATACAATATAATACAACATAGTACAATACATTCTCATGACTTACATTGTACGTCCATCTCTCAGCACCAAAGGAAGAAAATATGCAGCTTTATCGTATTTCAAACAAGTTCAATTTGTTGTTTGAACGTAACGGTGCCTTAAAATAACGTAATCGTTGTTTTGGATGTTTTTCGACGTTTAAAAGCGTTTAAAATGTTGTTCTAACGTTTGAAGGACGTGACGTCAGAGGTCTATATAGCTTTTTAAAAAATTCCTCAATAGCCAATCAGCACTGAGTATTTTCATAAACCATGTTAGATAAATTGCTATAACATAGATGATGCATTATGAACCACTATACAACAATTCAGTGCAACAACTGACTATTTCTGTTTTGTTTTGTTTCAGGTGTTTAAGTAATTTGCAATACTTAGGTGCTGGGGAAAACAATCTCACTTCCATACCAACAGAAATAGGTACGTATTCGTATTTGAAACTTTATGCAAATTCTGAAGTAATGATACACTTACGTAGATTACTAAAATAATTATTAGTACCTCAATATTTAAGTGTATGTAGTCTAGGACTCCTTTAACTGTTTAAAAACTAAGGCCTGTCCTTTGGAGGTCCTAGTGAACTGGAAGTGTTAACAGCAGTTGTTTTATTTGTAATATTTATTTTGCCTGTCCTTTGTTGAAATGTTTGATTTCAAACTGTCCCTTGCATATTTTTTACAGGTTCTGAAAAATTATAACCAAAGTATACCTTAGTTAAAATTTAGGAGTGTAAAAAAACTCTTCTTTTTTTTCCCGGACAAAACAAAAAATTATTTCCATACGCAGTGGAGCTTAGTTACAAGTTATGGGTATCAAACACTGTCCTATGAATAACTTTGCTCGGAGTCACTGTTATAAACATTCTCTGAGAATAACTTTGTTGCGACGTGTATAAGAAACTGTAACCTTTTTGTTTTTGCAGGTGCTCTGGAGAGCTTGGAGTCTCTGTACATAAACGATAACCAGGAACTTCACTCTCTCCCGTATGAGTTGGCCCTTTGTTACAATTTACAAATCATGAGTATTGAGAACTGTCCTTTGAGTCAGCTTCCGCCAGAAATAGTGGCACGAGGACCCTCATTAGTAATACAGGTAAGCAGGTCATGTGATCCGTTAATTATTAAAATTTATTCTCAGATGTTTCTTTAGTTTGCTAAATAAGCTTTCAAAGTTGCAAAACGGTAGTCGAAATTTGCTGTATGTGAGATAGATTTATTTGATTTCAATGAAAACAAAAAAGCATAACTCTATTTACTCAAGCTAAAGTTCCTCACCGCTGTAGGTTCGATCCCTCAGGGGCCTAGGAATCTTTATGTGAGAAGCTATCCAGCTGGCTTGCGGAACATCGGTGGTTCTACCCAGGTGCCCGCCCGTGCACGAAAATTGCCCGGAGTGGCACCTGGGGTCTTCCTCCACCATCAATATGACCTTTGCTGTTGGTCTATAAAATCCAATTCAATCAATTCAATCAATCAATCTAAAGTTAGTGTTATGGTTCTTGTGCTATGATATATTCAGTTACACGGGTTGTGGATATAGAACAGGCAAAATAGGAGAACTTGGAATGAGTCTGAAAATGTGTTGGTAGAATATTTGTTCTTTGTGGTATATATTATCTTTTAATAGAAAATATATCCCTTAGCTCTTACACTATTGGCCTTTCTTATGCTATTGGCAAATATTTTGATTGATGTACGAGAATTTGGAAAACAAATTGTAAAATGTAAAGTGAAAAGACTGTCCTGTACAATATTGGTTGTTATCAAATAACACGCCCCCTGTGAGTGTAATAACACACAATTTTATTGTCTCACCTTTTCGAAGAAAAAAAATAGGTGTTGCTTTTAGGTCATTGCTTATAAACTGTATGTACTATATCTTTCAAACTTTGCTTATGTTGTATCTTGGGTGGTACATCACAACGTGACAAAGCAAATGAGGAAGTGACCTTGACCCTCCAAGCAAAGGGCAGATAATAATTTTTACGTTCTACTTTTGCGTTTAGGTCTCTTTTTCACAAACTGTATGCATTAGACCTTTTAATTTTTGCTTATAGTTGTATTTTGGGTGATACATTGCAACGTGACAAAGCAAATGTGGAAGTGACCTTGACCCTCCAAGCAAAGGGCAGATAACTTAATAATTTTTACCTTCAACTTTTATGTTTAGGTCACTTTTTCACAAATTGTATGCTGAGACCTATCAAACTTTGCTTATAGTTGTATCTTGAGTAGTACATTGCACTGTGACAAAGCAAATGTGAATGTGACCTTGACCCTCCAAGCAAGGGGCAGATAACTTAAATAATTTTTACCTTAGTACATCACAATATGTCAAAAAGCAAATGTGGATTAGACTTTCACCATCCAAGCAAAGGGCAGATAACTTTAATCGTTACATTTACATCACTTTCGCATGAACTATAATTATGCACTAGATGCTTTAAACCTAGTTTATAGCTTATTCTTTGGAAGACACAAAACACACGAGACACAAAACACAAAACATTCTGTGTTTTGTTTTGACATAGTTTTGTCTTGATTTTGACCTACTTTTGTGGAGTTGTTTTTTCTTCTTTCTTTTTTATAGAATGGCATTTTTTTTATAGAATGGCATTTTGTTTTTAAACAAATGCACTTAAATGTCATCTCAGCAAACTGTAAACTCCATTGTTTTTAGTTACTAAAATGTTTACAAGCTTTCATTTAAACATCATTTTTCTTTTATTTTTAAGTCCCGCGCCCCCCTTAGTTCTCGCCAATATGTTGCCGATAACCTGCACACGAGACCCATCCTGTTCACTGTGTTTTATATTCGTACTACATTTGTACGTGTATGTATTTAGTTATCATCCTTACATTTTGTAAATTTACTCTCAGTGTGTTAACTGTATAGCATGGCAGGCACTAGGGATCACTTTGTCCGTTGTTGTGTGTCCATCACACTTTAACCAACCTATCTATGGCCATAACTTGAATTTTGGCATTTGTTCATAAAACTTCACACACATCTTCATCTTACCTCAAGGAATGTTTTTACATGTGTCCAATAACTCTTGACTTTCATTTGGCGGAGTTATGTCCTTTTTCATAAAACTTTGACCTACAACCTAACCAAGCTCATTACTGGCTGAAATAAGCATGTGGCAGGTGACACATGGGTTCTGTGGAACACTTTACTAACTTCAGTTAGGAGTACTCGATGTTAAGGGGTGCAAGGGTTAAACTAGCTAAAACTCTAATATGATATGTTTTCTATCTGTTTTCAGTTTCTTAAAATGAACGGACAGTACTGTAACATGTGAAGACACGTTTTGACATTGGCTGGCCACTTGCTGTTACCATGGTGTTATTGGGTTGCTATGCCACTTGCAGTTACCGTGGTGTTATTGAGTTGCTACGACGGCGTCTACTTGCAGTTACCATGGTGTTAACGAGTTGCTACGGCAACGGCTGCTTGCATTAGCATGGTGTTATTGAGTTGCTATGGCGACATTGTGATAACTGCTAGTTCTATAAATATCCATCAATCAGAATTGAGCTTCAGATCACGGCTTGGTTTGCTTTCAATTAGTTTATGGGAAAAAATAGGGAAATGCTCGTATTAATTAATCATTCGCCTCTCACAATTATTTGCGAATTGAAGACAAAGTGATAATGATAGAAGTGATCACAAATAATGCCTACTTAGTATTATTTATTTGACATGATTGTATTGATCTATCACAAATCATGTTTCATGATTTTCGATTTTCATGAAGGCCAAGTAATAGAGATTATTTAAATACTAAGTTTATAAGGAATTTCTTCCCTTCACTGCCTGATAAACGCGCCTACCATCGAGGTTGAAAACTGTATGACGTCAACGTCAACAGGATATCCACAATCAACATCACAGGTGATTTCTTTCAGAGTTGAAATGCCTTTCAGGTTTACTTAAAAATATTTGTGACTATTAGTTAGTCTATTGTTACTTTCTTCACTTACAAAGTGTATTTTCTGAAGACTATGGGACACTATAATAAAAGTACATAATGAAATGTCCCACTGGCTCTACTGTGTTTCGTCGGTGTTTTCTTAGGCAAGGCAATTTTCATCAGCTGGATCGATCGGATAGGGATATAAACTTGCCAGTCCTGTGTATCGGGGTGTATCCTCCGAACACATTCAAGAACCGTACAAATCTATCTGTTAGTAAAAGTAGTGCATGTTCCTGGATCCGTATGTATCCTTCCCTGTCGCTGGGCGGCTTTTTTTTATCTTCCGGAAGGTGTAAAATGAGAATCTACGCAGGAAATTTCACTTGGCCTAAATATCTGACTGTAGGCCATAGGCCTGTTGACTGATATCATTATTGTATACATTAATACTATATGGTGGGAAACCATTTTAGTTTCTGGTGCATTTACCTTAAACGAAATCGGAAAAAAAATAAAATACTGTTACCTGTTTTCAAAGCTACAGGACTGTTGTACGTTGTGTTTATTATCGGGTTATTGGTCGAGGAACGAATGCTATACAACTGCAACTTCTTCTTGTGAATTTACAATTATTTTATTGACATATGAATTTAATTGGTATGCAGGTGTAAATAAACATTCATATTGATGGATATTGTAGGAAAAGTACAATATTCAATACAGGTCACCTGACTGAATATTATTTAGCCAGCTTTATCATTGAGCTGCCATTTTGGAATTCCCTTTTTCGTGCCATTTATAGATTGTTTTTGATGTCGGGCAAGTTTAGGAGTTATGTGAATGACAGGGTAGGTAGAAGATAGAAATGAAAAACGTTTTTTAAAGAAATAAAAGTAGATTAGTCATGGTTGCTAAGAAACTCTGATGATCTAAAAGTTCACATACTGTTAAAGCTGTTTCAGAAATAATTATATAAACTGCAGAATTAAATAATTTTTGTAATAAATTTGGGAATATTTTTGGGGTTTGTAAATTATTCGTACATTTTTTATTTTTGGCAGTTTAAAAAAATCAGAGCTGCTGAAATATTTTATTTTCACGTGCATAATGTGGATCAGAGGCAGTGCCTGTGGTGCAAGAGCAAATTCTGGTGATATGATACTTTGCACAGGTATTCAGAGGCAACGTCTTCGATACATAATCGAAACTGGTGAAATCCAGTTTGCACTCGCATTTTGTGTTTTACCGGGTTTCAGTGCTAAAAACTGGTAAAAGAAAAACTACAGTGGTAAAGCCTTAATACATATGATACAACAATATGTACACAAAGACAGGTGGCCAGACTGTTACAGAATGTTTGACTAGTTGGTTATTGTCTTTCAGTCTAGACATTTAAACACAGAAGCTGTGATGTATATCTTTAATGTGAGATTTGTGTAAATTGTTTGTACCATAAACTGTGTTTGGTGTGATTTAATTCGGGTCAGTGTCTGGCTTAACTATCGAGTAGATGTTGATAGACTTTTGTTGTTGTTGTACAAAATCAATGTACGTGACACTTTGGAAATTTCTAATACAATGCCCGAAACCTCGGTGCACCTGATCTTAATATGAAGATTAACCATTGAAATTGATCTTTACATTTCTACCTATCAATATCTTAAGTTAAGTAAACCTATTCAAAGGATAGTACTTCTAACATTATCAAAGGATAGTCATCTCGCGATCTTAATTAAATATTTTAATAGGATTGAAATAACCTAGTTGTTTGTACCATAAACTGTGTTTGGTGTGATTTGTTTTAATTCGGGTCAGTGTCTGGCTTGACTATCGAATAGATGTTGATAGACTCGAAACTCTTTTATCTTGCTGTTGTTTATGTATGAGTTATAATAGTTTCGCATTTACTACTCAATTTACAGCCGCTTCAAAAGAGGATGGCCATAGTATTGCTACTGAATTGGTTCTTTTTAGATTATCTGAATGATAGAATGTTATCCTGGACTGCCCCACTAAACCTACCTAAAACCAACTTTAAATTTTCCTATCAATTCATTGGAATCTACTTGTTTCCTGACCTTGACATTTTGCTTCTTTGTGATATGTCAAGCTGCAAAATCCTGACGGGAGTTATACACGTATTTAATATGGTCAAGTTCTATTTGATTTGGTCAAGAATGTAGAGAAACAGTAATCTTCATTTAGAAGAAATTGTTGCAGTTCTTTTCAATAACTATGGATAAGATTTTAATACAGTGAAACAGTTAGGTGTACTTAACCCTTAGCGCTAAGCATGACTGTAATAGCCTTTGCGTCCATTGTAAACCTAGGTCAGCGGTAAAGGGTTACGTGCAGCTGGAGTGTCTAGTGGATAGCCTGCAGACTAAATACAGAGACCTCATGAGTACAAACATCACCCTGGATTTCTTCAATGTGTCCATGGACAGAAACTTAATTCCTTGTCCATGCGATTGGTTCGTAAACAAAGCTGCTCTGTGAATCGGAATTGATTAGGACTCTATTTGATAAAAAGAGTACCCTGGCTTTACCATTTCTTCATAGTCTTAAGTGATCGCTGATAAAAAATGAACACGCGTCTAACCTGTCTCAATTTTCTTTCAGCAATAATCCAATTCAATTGCATCAAAACAGCAATGTTTCCAATAAAATTTGCGTCATTTCAATTTTGAAAGTTCAAAATGTAATGTGTCGGTCAAAACAAAATGACTCCAGTACTCGAGGTAGTTTTGAGAAAGAGGCTATGACCTCACAACTCTTATTTTTTCGCAATAAGGTGCCTTATACGGGACACAAATATAGTTACCTCGTCTTGTCACTATTTTTTTGTGTCAAAACGAAACTGTTTTCTGTACAACGTGAATCAAATGTTTGATATGTCAAAATATCTCATTCTATGAAAGTATCATACACAAACATATATACATGTATATTAAATAAGAAAAATACAGGCAATATTTACCAAGTAAAAGTTGTTTTCGTATATAAACATAAGTTATAGTATACCAAAAAATTAAGACCTATTCTAGATAACATAAGTTATTGTATACCAAAAAATTAAGACCTATTCTAGATAAATAAAAGGTTTATTTTTTATTTTTAAACAATACATATTCTTTTTCATTTGGTATTTCAACTAATTTTAGGTAACATGACTTCCATAGCAATTTTTTCTCAACAAGCTCTTTTGCGAGCATTGACTGTTCTATTATTAGTAACATGATACACTTCCAGTTGACACGGACCATCTGCAAGTAGGACGAGTTTAACTCGATTTATAACATTTTAAATAGACGTTGAAAAGTTGACTTAGTGAAAAAATTATAAAACAGGTAGGTATGACTTCAATAAATAATATCTATTCTGAATTTTATTTTGTTTTTACCTCTTCAAATTGCTAATCAACATTTTGACTAAAAACCAGCTTATCGTCTGTCATTGCTCTTCATAGTCTCGGAAAACTACGCAAAATAAAATTTATCTCGAGATTAGTACCTTTAGAACAGGATACTTGAGGATGGGGTATGTTTCCCCAGATTCCAATGTATCCTCTCTGGGAGGCGACTACATAACCTTAGATAATGCTAAAACAAAATGTTTTCATGCAGCTAGTTCACTTCTAAAAACCTTATTATCCTAGTTTTGCACATGATTCTAGTAGAAGATAATGAAAAGGCTCGCATAGTTTGAGCCTGTTTTGGGTTTAATTGGCTCATATACATGGGAGCCTGTTACATGTTTCGTGGACATGTGTTGGATAGTCTATGCCAGACCTGACCAGAAATGTATCGTGTTAGATTACGTGTATTTGTAAGTCTGCTTTCTTGTCTCTTCATATTTTTATGGGTCTGCAAGAAGAAAGCTTTTATTATACTGTATCAGTGTTAGATTTTGATATTTCATGGAAAATGCCATCAAAATGACTGTTTTGCAGTCAAATATCAGCTGCCTATTTAAGTACAAGGTACTGCAAGCAATTTGTTTTTAACTGGATGACCAAAAAATGTTTAAAAAAAAAATAAGGTATGAAATTAACTGTACGTTAAGTTTTTAAAATGGTTAAAGGGAATGTAGCGACACAGCCAAACAAGATCTGTTATTGAGAGTTCTGAAAAACTTGGAAAAAGGTGAAAGAATTATCAAAATCGGATGATAAACAAAAAAGATATGACCATTTAAAGGTTGTTCTAAAACGAATATGGGAGCCGCCATTTTTAGAACTATGACGTCATAGTTCCATATTACCATATATGGAATATTGATAAATATCATTTAAAATGATGAAAATCACTGCAAATGACCGAATTTTTTTACTGGTCATATAAAGCATTAATGCCATTAAGTATTACATAGTTTTCATACAGTTGCTGTCATTTTTTCCCTATAAATCAGTAAATTTTCATATTTATAAATATTCCATATATGGTCATTTAGAACCATGATGTCACAGCTCTCAAAATGGCCGCTTCCATATCCGTTTCAACAGAAACTTCAAATGATCATATCTTCGTTGTTTATCATCCGATTTTGATAATTCTTTCACCTTTATTCAATTTTTTCAGAACTCTCAATTATAAATATGGTTTGGCTGTGGCGCTACATTCCCTTTAAATCTGTTTTGTGCAGTTTTAAATGTCAGCATTTATGTTTAATTTTTTTTATTTTTTTTTATCGACTAGCAAGCTCCTCAACATATAGAAAGGGCTTGCTTGCTTTCTTTGAACTAAGCTCCTTTTTGCTACCATGGCCCTTGAAATAAGGTGATATAAAATATTGTTGTTGATGTATATAAACTGTTTGAGCCACTTTTAGAACTGTGATTTCAGTTTATGTGTACTGTTGGAGTCAATCTTGGGCCAATCTACACTTGTTCCCAGAGAGGATGTAATAGATTGTGATTCTGACATTCAAAAATATTTTAAGTTACATTCGACAGAGAAAAATCCTGTTTGTTTAATAAATCCCATTTGTTTAATAAATCCCATTGTACTATAGGTGTTTATGGCAGATGGAACGTGTCATTTTACTTCAGCAGTATCTGACTTAGTGCTTTTAATAGAACAACTCTGAATGTTTATTCAACAGTGTTTCAGTAGACATCGTATTACTGTAATTTTGTAAGTGAGAAAGTGTAGATTCTTGCGAATGGTGGGAGGTATACAATACTGGTTATTTCAAGGAATAAGTGGGTGGTGTACCTCCACCACTAAAACCCACTGTCATGCATAGCCTAAAATTTGCTTAAAAACTAACGTTAAACAACAAACGAAAAGCTTATTTCGTTACTGTTAACCCCATTTGGACCTGCATTTTTAGCTCTACTGATCAGAGATCAGCAGAGCTTATGCCGTGGTGCGGCGTCCGTCGTCCGTCTGTCTGTCCGTCCGTCTGTCCGTCTGTCCGTTAACTTTTATTTGTAGCGACTACTCCTCTGAAACTACTGGATGGATATTCATAAAACTTTACAGAAATGTTGCCCATGAAGTCTAGTTGATCCTAGCAAAAATTCATGTTGATGTGAAATCCAAGATGGCCGCCAAAGATAAAAATAGATTTTTTAAATTCAAGTTTGTAGCGACTACTTCTTGAAAACTATAAGTGATATTGATATGGGACTTTTTCTAAAATGATCAGCATTACATGATGTTGGTCCTTGTCGAAAATCGTTTTGATTCGATGTTAAACGTGGGTGCCAGCGGCCATCTTTGTTTACATAGAGTTATATAGTAAAAACTTGTAGCGACTACTCCTCTGAAACTACTTGGCGGATTTTCATGAAACTTCACAGGAATGTTGCTCTTGATGTCTAATTGATCCTAGCAAAATTTCAGGTCGGCCGGAAATTCAAGATGGCCGCCATGGCTAAAAATAGATTTTCAAAATACAAGTTTGTAGCGACTACTTATCGAAAACTATAAGTGATATTGATATGGGACTTTTTCTAAAATGATCAGCATGACATGATGTTGGTCCTTGTCGAAAATCGTTTTGATTCGGCGTTAAACATGGCTGCCAGTGGCCATCTTTGTTTACATAGAGTTCTATAATGAAAACTTGTAGCGACTACTCCTCTGAAACTACTTGACGGATTTTCATGAAACTTCACACGAATGTTGCTCTTGATGTCTAATTGATCCTAGCAAAATTTCAGGTCGGCCGGAAAATCAAGATGGCCGCCACGGCTTAAAATAGATTTAAAAAAAATAAGATTGTAGCGACGACTTCTTGAAAACTTTAAGAGATATTGATATGGGACTTTTTCTAAAATGATCAGCATGACATGATGGTTATCCGAGTTGAACATTATTTTGATTCGACGTTAAACATGCCTGCCAGTGGCCATCTTTGTTTACATAGAGTTATATAATGAAAACTTGTAGCGACTACTCCTCTGAAAGTACTTGACGCATTTTCATGAAACTTCACAGGAATGTTGCTCTTGATGTCTAATTGATCCTAGCAAAATTTCAGGTCGGCCGGAAATTCAAGATGGCCGCCACGGCTAAAAATAGATTTTCAAAAATCAAGTTTGTAGTCACTACTTCCTGAAATCAAAATCAATCAGTAGAGCTTCAAGGTCATTGACCTCTTGTTATAATTATTATAATAGTTGTTTAACAATGTAATAGTTCTCAATCTGACCTGAAGAAAACCAGTAATGCTATCTCTTTAACATGTTTAATTTTTAGCTCTACTGATCAGAGATCAGCAGAGCTTATGCCGTGGTGCGGCGTCCGTCGTCCGTCCGTCCGTCTGGCCGTCTGTCCGTCTGTCCGTAAACTTTTATTTGTAGCGACTTCACAGCTGAAACTACTGGATGGATATTCATGAAACTTTACAGAAATGTTACCCATAAAGTCTAGTTGATCCTAGCAAAAATTCATGTTGATGTGAAATCCAAGATGGCCGCCAAAGCTAAAAATAGAGTTTTAAAATACAAGTTTGTAGCGACTTCTTCTTGAAAACTATAAGTGATATTGATATGGAACTTTTTCTAAAATGATCAGCATGACATGATGTTGATCCTAGTCAAAAATCGTTTTGATTCAACGTTAAACATGGCTGCCAGCGGCCATCTTTGTTTACATAGAGTTATATAGTAAAAACTTGTAGCGACTACTTCTCTGAAACTACTTGGCGGATTGTCATGAAACTTTACAGGAATGTTGCTCTTGATGTCTAATTGATCCTAGAAAAATTTCAGGTCGGCCGGAAATTCAAGATGGCCGTCACAGCTAAAAATAGATTTTTAAAAAATAAGATTGTAGCGACTACTTCTTGAAAACTATAAGTGATATTGATATGGGACTTTTTCTAAAATGATCAGCATTACATGATGTTGATCCTAGTCAAAAATCGTTTTGATTCAACGTTAAACATGGCTGCCAGCGGCCATCTTTGTTTACATAGAGTTATATAGTAAAAACTTGTAGCGACTACTCCTCTGAAACTACTTGGTGGATTGTCATGAAACTTTACAGGAATGTTGCTCTTGATGTCTAATTGATCCTATCAAAATTTCAGGTCGGCCGGAAATTTAAGATGGCCGTCACAGCTAAAAATAGATTTTTAAAAAATAAGTTTGTAGCGACTACTTCTTGAAAACTATAAGTGATATTGATATGGGACTTTTTCTAAAATGATCAGCATGACATGATGTAGATCCTTAAGGAAAATTATTTTGATTCGACGTTAAACATGGCTGCCAGTGGCCATCTTTGGTTACATAGAGTTATATAGTAAAAACTTGTAGCGACTACTCCTCTGAAACTACTTAACGGATGTTCATGAAACTTCACAGGAATGTTGCTCTTGATGTCTAGTTGATCCTAGAAAAATTTCAGGTCGGCCGGAAATTCAAGATGGCCGCCACAGCTAAAAATAGATTTAAAATAAATAAGTTTGTAGCGACTACTTCTTCAAAACAATAAGAGATATTGATATGGGACTTTTTCTAAAATGATCAGTATGACATGATGTTGGTCCTTGTCGAAAATCGTTTTGATTTGACCTTAAACATGGCTGCTTTGTTTACATAGAGTTATATAATGAAACTTGTAGCGACTACTTCTTTGAAACTACCTGACGGATTTTCATGAAACTTCACAGGAATGTTGCTCTTAATGTCTTATTGATCTTAGCAAAATTTCAGGTCGGCCGGAAATTCAAGATGGCCGCCACGGTTAAAAATAGATTTTCAAAAAACAAGTCTCTAGCGACTACTTCCTGAAATCAAAATCAATCAGTAGAGCTTCAAGGTCATTGACCTCTTGTTTGTTATGTCACACCACCCCACTTCTTGCACCCTCTGTTATCTTTATTCAGGCCGGTTTCTGTTTGAACAAGAATACTAACAATAGGGAACTGACAGTGTCAATTCGTGGTGGCTTGGAGTATTTAGACATGAACATTTATTGGTTGATATGTAGGAATACATAGTATTCTTCGAGAGCTCAAAGTGTCGGTCACAAAAAACATTTTGTCTATTGAAATTGTTTATACAGGCCATTGTTCCTCATGAATGAATGCTCAGTTAACTGAATTATAAATATCCTGTTGATTTCACGTGCATTCCTTGTGAGGAAGGATTGGCTGCATATAGTAATCAAAGTATTAATGGTGGAAAAAACAAATATTCATGCCGAAATGCCAGTTATATACCCTGCAGTGACGTCTGTATATTATGCCAGTGGAATGATACGAATGTTTTACATTTCACATATATTTTCACGTGCATCAAAAAATGTGTAACCCTCACTGACATCTGTGTTAATGTGCATTTCTTTTGAGGAAGAACGTGTGTAAAGTAGTAAGATGTTAAAAAAAACACACGAAAACAAAATTTACACCAGAATGCCAGTTGAGTGACAATTAGAAATTTGAACCACAAATCTTCTCCATGTGTGGCATCACCACTGCTGCATAACTGACCCGTATGGATCGATAAGTCAGTTATTGTCCGGCACACAAAACAAAGATTTCGGTGGTATTTAAATAAATGAGGTCTGTCAGTCATGCTTTTTGTTTCCGGAGCAGAACTTCAAAACCGCTGTAGGTATCTGTACGAAACTTGCTACACAGATCAAGCTAGTGGTGTTAGATTCTGAAATTGGTATTTTTGGCGTTTCTATGGAAATTAGTCAATTTGTCAGAATATTCTTTTTTTGGAACCGGTCTCGTAAACTCTTAAATCTGCTACAAAGGTCAGCCTAGTGGTTTTGTGGTGCATTTTGATATATAGATATTTCTCATATCAATTATCTGTCAAAATATTAGTTTCTGGGTCGTTATTTGAAAACTTTCCAAGGAATCTTTATGAAACTTTAAAATACATGAACATAGTAGTTTACTTATTTTGTGGATAGAGCATTCTTATTTCTTGCTTACCAGATAAGGTTATCTGCATTTTACATGGGTGCTGCCTGCTCTTAAACATTTGGGAAGATAAAAAGTCACATGCTGATATCAACAATGACCTTTGTATGATTTTATTGTGTATATAAACAAGCAAAACGTTTTGATTTGCAAGAAAAAGAAAATAAATTGAAAAAGAATCAATCATGGGTATCCGGTTCAGATATGGAAATTCCAACCCCCGGTATAATTGTTTTAATCGGAACCTCGGCAGAGCCTGGGTTCCAGTAAAAAACAATTATACCTCGCGATGGAATTGACGGAGACCCATGAAAGGTTCTTATAATGAATATAATTCGTGTTTCCTTGGAAACAAGATTGTTGTTGTATTCAGATTTCTTTCAGGAGCATATCTTGATCGACAATTCCGACATACAGTTTCTAGCTCTGGTTTGTGGGACAACTTGTGCTTTTGGTACAGGTGTGAATACCTTTTGTAAAATCTTATGTTTAAATGGCTGGAATCTTTGGTGTAAATATACTCGTTGATTTTCAGGTGGGAACTATGGATTTCAAAACGAGGTATTCTTTAATCGCTTCATTGTTGTATATAACTCCCTTTGCCATCAAATAAGAACTTGGCTGTGGTGGGTGATACTGATGTCTGGTATAAAAAAAATGGGGATTTACATTTTGCTACAACTTAATGAAGGGTCCATATTATATATAGAACATGGCATTAAACAAGTTTAGAAATATTTCATATTTAAAACTTCTTGTTATATTTCTGCGAATGTACCATTTCTAATATTGCATATGTTAAACTCTCCTGCTATTACTATAAAGGTACTGTTTCTAATATTGCATACATTAAACTTTCTTGTTAGTTATAAATGTAATAGTGCAGTACATCTAACAGAAAACTTGTTCTCTGCAATATCAGTCAAAGCGAAGTTCACTTTTATGAAACTGTTTAATTATACATTTATAAACCACTAACTGTTTGGCTGTCTCTAATAGCCAGCAGCCAGCTATAATCGCCATCTGTTTTGAATTTGGAGCTGGCTGTAAAAATATATATATATTTATTTTTTTGAATTGGTATAAAATATGAAATTATTTTATCATCGGAAAGAATCCTGAAATAAATAAAAATCCTGACCTTAACACCAAAAACAGGAGATTGCATGTAACTAGACCTCGTGCTTATCTGCGGGGGAGAATGCCCGCGGACCACCTAACAACCTCTCTCGCCTTGCTAGATCACTAATGGTAGCCGTCTGTCAAATCAAAGTAGCCACATG
This sequence comes from Cyrtodaria siliqua, assembly GCA_037043455.1. NCBI lineage: Eukaryota > Metazoa > Mollusca > Bivalvia > Adapedonta > Hiatellidae > Cyrtodaria > Cyrtodaria siliqua. The sequence goes on along the minus strand of JAWPHD010005445.1, from coordinate 26,851 downwards.
TTTCAAAAATTAGAGACAGCCCTGATGGACAAATTTCAAATACTGTTAATTTCAATAACGAATGAAAATGCCATTAATTGTAATACATAGATATACCATGTGTTTGAACATCACATATTGTCAAAATAAAACAGCTATTAGGTACTATGTAACTGGTGAAAGAAGTTTCAAAACTAAATATAAAATGTATTCAAATTTGATAGGTTTTGTTAGAGACAGTACCTTCATTAATAGTATGGAATTGTAGGTCTTGTCAGCGACAGTACATTTAATAGAATAGCATGGAATTGTAGGTCTTATCAGCGACAGTACCTTTAATAGAATAGCATGGAATCGTAGATTATTTACCTGTGTGTTTTTGTGTCCTTATTATTTATTTTTTATTGTGTTATGTCGTTCAGCTTTTACTGTTAATACGTTTTTATACATCGTTACTTAAGAAAGTGTTCAGTTATATTTTCCATTCTTTTAATGGAAATTACAATTTTTAATCTTTTTAAGGAGAAATTGAAATATTATTATGCTATATTGTTGTTAATCTGTGTTATAAATACTGTGCTTTTAGCAAGCTCCAAAAGATTTGGTAAAACATTCCAAGATTTTCTTAATTGGGATATTTCTACGCCTAATTTAAAGGAAACATCAAAACTTGTATAACTTAGAACTTTGTATAGCATAACATTTTAAATGGTAAAAATATTTTTTCAAAAGCGTCTAAATATGAATTTATTTTTATGCCCCCAAAAGGTGGCATATAGTAGTCGCACCGTACGTCCGTTCGTCCGTACAACCGTGTCCGGTTAATAGCTGACAATAATGAACGTATTTTCAAATAACATGGCACAATAGCTCACCACAACAAGACGTGTCACGCACAAAATCCAGGTCCGTGGCTCCAAGGTCAAGGTCACACTTGGAGGTCAAAGGTCAAAATGAAGTGCTTTCGTGTCCGGTTAATAACTCGGACATTCATGGAGAGATTTAAAATAACTTGGCACAAGTGCTCATCACAACAAGACGTGTCACGCGCAAAATCCAGGTCCTTGGCTCAAAGGTCAACACTTAGAGGTCAAAGGTCACTTCGGGGGCATTTGTCACTAACAGTGACATTTCTTGTTCTATATATATTTTTTAATATTTTAACCTGTGACAATTTGTCTTCGGGAGCTTGGGAAAGGCATAGTATGACTGTATATAAAACTGTGCTATTGATGGGAATCTATTGGTTCTCGACATACTTAGTCAAAAGAGACCTGTTTGTAATAATTATTTTGAGTTTGGTTTCGTGTCAAAATGCATATTGTAAAGGCAACTTGGTTAAATTTTAAATGTGAATACTTCATTTTGTACATGATATTAATAATTTTATTTGCAAACAAATTCATTGTGTACACAAAATAAATTGTGCAAAATGTTTATTTTGTTTTGTTAGCTTTTGCTGTTCCATTATCCTAGTTTCTACTATTATTAAAATGGGAAAAGAGATGTCAAAAAAACATTGTCATTAAATGATTGTTATACCCCCGCTTTCACAAAGTGAAGTGGGGGCTATATGGGAATCGTGTCCTAAACTTCCCGTCGCACTAGAGTATGTTGTAAAGGGTTGCGTAATTTTGTCTTCTTACAAATTCTGGGCATCTTCCCCCCACCCCCCCATCCCTCCCTCCCTCGTCCACACCCTTTTTTTAAGCTCTACTGGCCAAAGGCCAGGCGAGCTTATGCGATCACTTTTTCGTCCGTCGTCCGTCCGTCTGTTAGCAATTTTATAAAATCGACATCGCCTCTGAAACCGTTTGAAGGATTTTGATGAAACTTCACCACAATGTTACTTGGCAACCCAAAGTTTACATAGAGTTATATAGGAAAAGGTTAAAAATTACATCTTCTCTGAAACCGCCTTAGAGACTTTGATGAAACTTATGCACAATGATGTTTTTCACGGCCGCCAGTCATCCAAGATGGCCGCCATAGCTAAAACTAGGTCAAATTTAAGTAAATTTCAAACGACATCTCCGAAACCACTTATTCCATTCTTGTGAAATATCATATACATGTTCCTTGGGTTAGCCTCTATCAAGTTTGTGTTTTTCGTTATCGTCAAATAATCAAAATGGCCGCCACAGCGACCCAAAGTTTACATAGAGTTATGTATAGGAAAACGTTAAAAATGACATCTTCTCTGAAACCTCTTGAAGGATTTTGATGAAACTTAATCACAATGATCTTTGGGTTAGTCCCCCTCAGATTTATGTTTTTGGGGCCTTCAGTCATCCCTGATGGCCACCATGGCTAAACTTTGGTCAAATTTAAGGACATTTATCAAACGACATATTACCACTTATTCCATTCTAGTTAAATATCATATACATGTTCCTGTTGTTGGCCTCTATCAAGAGTGGGTTTTTAGATCACCTGAGCCGAAGGCTCAAGGTGATCTATTGGGATCACTCTGCGTCCGGCGTCCGTCGGCGTCGTTAACTTTTCTTCAAACGACTTCTCCTCAGAAACCACTTGGCTAATTTTGCCCAAACCACATGAATAATCCTTAGATGAATGCTTTTTAGATTTGTTAAAATTAGGTCAGCGCGACATCCAAGATGGCCGCCCTTACTATATATGGTCGAAACCTTAAAAAATCTTCTCCAGAACCGATGGACAGATTTCAACAGTTTTTCTTTTAAAATAATCGCCAACGCTTAAACTATCAAGTTTGTTCAAATGAAGTCCCCGGGGTCAAAAATGGCCGTGCCCCGGGGATCCAAAGTTTGTATATTGAGATTTTGTATGTTTTTCATATAGACATAGGAAAAAACTTTAAAAAATCTTCTCTGAAACCACAAGGCACAGAGCTCTCATGTATTACATGTAGCATCAGCTTATGGTCCTCTACTAAGTTTGTTCAAATGGTGACCCTGGAGTCAAATTTGTCCCCGCCCCGGGGGTCACAGTTTTACATAGACTTATATAAGATTTTTTTTTTAAAAATCTCAGAAACTACAAGAGCCAGAGATTTGATACTTTGCATTTACTATAAGCTTATGGTCCTTTACCAAGTTTGTTTAAATGGTGACCCTCGGGTCACATTTAACCCCACCCCAAGGGTCACATGTTTTGCATAGACATGTATAGGGGAAAACTTAAAAAATCTTCTCTGAAACTGCAAGAGCCAGAGGTTTAATATTTTGCATTTGCTATAAGCTTATGGTCCTCTACCAAGTTTGTTCAAATGGTCATATTTGGCCCCACCCCAGGGGTCACAGTTTTACATAGGCTTGTATAGGGAAAAACTGAAAAAAATCTTCTTCTCTGGAACCACATGGCACAGAGCTCTCATGTATTACATGTAACATCAGCTTATGGTCCTCTACTAAGTTTGTTCAAATGGTGACCCTGGGGTCAAATTTGTCCCCACCCGAGGTCATAGTTTTACATAGACTTATATAGGATTTTTATTTTTTAAAAATCTTCTTCTCGGAACTACAAGAGCCAGAGGTTTGATATTTTGCATTTACTCTAAGCTTATGGTCCTTTACCAAGTTTTTCAAATGGTGATCCTGGTGTCACATTTGGCCCCGCCCCAAGGGTCACAGTTTTACATAGGCTTGTATAGGGAAAAACTAAAATCTTCTCTGGAACTGCAGGAGCCAGAGATATAATATTTTGCGTTTGCTATAAGCTTATGGTCCTCTACCAAGTTTGTTCAAATGGTGACCCTGGTGTCAATTTGGCCGCGCCCCCGGGGTCACAGTTTTACATAGACTTATATAGGACACACAATAAAGTCTTCTTCTCTGGAACTACCAGAGCCATAGGTTTAATATTTTGCATTTACAATACTCTTATGGTCCTTTACCAAGTTTGTTCAAATGGTGACCGTGGGGTCACATTTGGCCCTGCCCCAGGGGTCATGTTTTACATAGACTTGTATAGGAAAAAAATTAAAAAATCTTCTCCGAAACCACAAAGCTCTCTTATATTACATGTAGCACTGGGGTCACATATGGCCCTGCCCAAGGTGTTACACTCTAGCACCTTCATTTTGTATTTTATATTTACCAAACGTTGTCAGTGTCTTTATATCAATGTTATTATACACAACAGAGTCCACATTTCTTGAACAATCTTAACCAAACTTGCACAGATTGTATATGACCATAAGATTTCGAAGAAGTTTGATAATGTGCCAGTACTCAGGTGATCGATTTAGGGCCATCTTGGCCCTCTTGTTTACGTTGTCGTCAAATATTCAAAATGGCCGCTAAGATAACCCAAAGTTTACATAGAGTTATATATAGGAAACATGTTTCCTGGGTTGGCCTCTACCATGTTTATGTTTTTGAATCACATCATACCAGTAGAGCGTCTACAGGCCCATTTGGGCCTTACTCTTTTTTTTCTTTTTTTTTTTACATATATCTGTGTTGTTTTAGTCAATTCTTACACATAGCTTCTTACACCTATATGTTGCCCCTTCCCCCCCACCCGCTGTTTTTTGTTTTTTTTATGCCCCCGAAGGGTGGCATATAGTAGTCGCACTGTCTGTCCGTTAGTTCGTCCGTACAATCATGTCCGCTTAATAACTCTGACAATAATGGATGGATTTTCAAATAACTTCGCACAATTGCTCACCACAACAAGACGTGTCGTGCACAAAATCCAGGTCCGTGGCTCCAAGGTCAAAGTCACACTTAGGGGTCAAAGGTCAAAACAAAGTGCTTTCATATCCGGTTAATAACTTTGCCATTCATGGACAGATTTTCAAATAACTTGGCACAATTGCTCATCACAACTAGACGACGTGTCGCGCACAAACCCCAGGTCCGTGGCTCCAAGGCCAAGGTCACACTTAGAGGTCAAAGGTCAAATCTTGTCCGCTCAATAACTCTGGCATTCCTGGACGGATTTTCAAATAACTTGGCACAATTGCTCATCACAACTAGACGACGTGTCGGGCACAAAACCCAGGTCTGTGGCTCCAAGGCCAAGGTCACACTTAGAGGTCAAAGGTCAAATCTTGTCCGCTCAATAAATCTGGCATTCCTGGACGGATTTTCAAATAACTTGGCTCAAGTGCTGAAACAACATGACGATGTGTCGCGCACAAAACCCAGGTCAGTGGCTCCAAGGTCAGGGTCACACTTAGAGGTCAAAGGTCAAATCGTGTCCGGTCAATAACTCTGGCATTCCTGGACGGATTTTCAAATAACATAGCACAATTGCTCACCACAACAAGACGACATTTTGTGCACAAAATCCAGGTCCGTGGCTACAAGGTCAAGGTCACACTTAGAGGTCAAAAGTCAAATTGTGTCTGGTCAATAACTGGCATTCCTGGACGGATTTTCAAATAACCTTGCACAATTGCTCACCACAACAAGACGACATGTTGCGCACAAAATCCAGGTCCGTGGCGCCAAGGTCACGGTCACACTTAGAGGTCAAATCATGTCCGGTCAATAACTGGCATTCCTGGACGGATTTTCAAATAACCTCGCTGAATTGCTCACCACAACAAGACGACATGTTGCGCACAAAATCCAGGTCCGTGGCTACAAGGTCAAGGTCACACTTAGAGGTCAAAAGTCAAATTGTGTCTGGTCTATAACTCTGGCATTCCTGGACGGATTTTCAAATAACTTAGCACAAGTGCTCACCACAACCAGACGAAGTGTTGCGCACACAATCCAGGTCCATGGCTACAAGGTCAAGGTCACACTTAGAGGTCAGAAGTAAAATCGTGTCTGGTCAATAAATCTGGCATTCCTTGACGGATTTTCAAATAACTTAGCACAAGTGCTCACCACAACCAGACGACATGTCACGCACACAATCCAGGTCCGTGGCTCCAAGGTCAAGGTCACACCTACAGGTCAAAGGTCACTTCGGGGGCATTTGTCACTTACTGTGACATTTCTTGTTTTACATATTTCTGTGTTTTAGTCAATTCTTACACCACATACATGTTGCCCCCCCACACCCACCTCTTTTATCATTTATTTTATTTTTTAGCTCTACTGATAAACGTTTTTTTGTAGCGACTACTCCTCTGAAACTACTGAATGGATTGTCATGAAACTTCACAGAAATTTTGCCCATGAAGTCTAGTTGATCCTAGCAAAAATTCATGTTGATGTGAAATCCAAGATGGCCACCAAATCTAAAAATAGATTTTTAAAAAACAAATTTGTAGCGACTACTTCTTGAAAACTCTAACTGATATTGATATGGGACTTTTTGTAAAATGATCTGCATGACATGATGTTGGTCCTTGTCGAAAATCGTTTTGATTTGACGTTAAACATGGCTGCCACCGGCCATCTTTGTTTACATAGAGTTATTTAGTAAAAACTTGTAGCGACTACTCCTCTGAAACTACTCGACGGATTTCCATGAAACTTCACAGGAATGTTGCTCTTGATGTCTAAATGATCCTAGCAACATTTCAGGTTGGTCGGAAATTCAAGATGGCCGCCACAGCTAAAAATAGTTTTTCAAAAAAAAAGTTTGTAGCGTGTACTTCTTGCAAACTATAAGTGATATTGATATGGGACTTTTCTAAAATGATCAGTATGGCATTATGTTGATCCTTGTCAAAAATTAATTTAATGCGACGTTAAACATGGCCGCCAGTGGCCATCTTTGTTTACATAGAGTTATATAATGAAAACTGGTAGCGACTACTCCTCTGTAACTACTTTACGGATTTTCATGAAACTTCACAGGAATGTTGCTCTTGATGTCTAATTGATCCTAGCAAAAGTTCAGGTCGGCCGGAAATTCAAGATGGCCGCCATGTCTAAAAATAGATTTTCAAAATACAAGTTTGTAGCGACTACTTCTTGAAAACTATAAGTGATATTGATATGGGACTTTTTCTAAAAGGATCAGCATGACATGATGTTGTTCGTTTTTAAAAAATATTTTGATTTGACGTTAAACATGGCCGCCAGCGGCCATCTTTGTTTACATAGAGTTATATAATGAAAACTTGTAGCGACTACTCCTCTGAAATTACTTGACGGATTTTCATGAAACTTCACAGGAATGCTGATCTAGCCCGGAAATTCAAGATGGCCGCCATGGCTAAAAATAGATTTTCAAAATACAAGTTTGTAGCGACTACTTCTTGAAAACTATAAGTGATATTGATATGGGACTTTTTCTAAAAGGATCAGCATGACATGATGTTGTTCGTTTTTAAAAAATATTTTGATTTGACGTTAAACATGGCCGCCAGCGGCCATCTTTGTTTACATAGAGTTATATAATGAAAACTTGTAGCGACTACTCCTCTGAAATTACTTGACGGATTTTCATGAAACTTCACAGGAATGCTGATCTAGACCCCCCCCCCCCCCAACCCCCCCCCCCCCCCCCCCCCCCCCAAATGCTATATGACGATAGATATGACGATAGGGCCTACATTTTTCATCCGATCTTTATCAAGTTTTACCAGATTGTTAATGGTCAATAAAAGCTCGGATAAGTTCGAAAACCAGTCAAATCGGACCAGTAACAGCGGAGTTGTGGGTGGCCCTTGATTTCGTTAAATATGCTATATTGTGCCTGGCCTTCATTTTTCATCTGATCTTTACCAAACTTTACCATATCTGTTCAGTTTTTTTTTCTTTTATTATTTTATATTTCTTCATTTTTTTTCGAAAACGATCACATTGAAAAACTACATTTTAAGATGGAAACCCTAAAATCGGCATTATCCCTTGTTAAAAGAGATGTTTATTTTGCAAAAATAGACTTGAAAGATGCATACTATAGTATTCCTATCATCAGCTCATACAGGAAATATTTGAGGTTTGAGTGGGAAAATACAGACTATCAATTTACATGTTTGGCAAATGGATTATCTACAGGGCCACGTATATTTACTAAAATGCTAAAACCGCTTTTTTTCGAAAATAGGACACGCTAATGTGACTTATATAGATGACAGTTTACTGTTAAGTGACACTTTTCAGGATTATGAACAGAATATTAATGACACTTTAGATTTAGTGGATGACCTGGGATTGACGACTCATCAAGATAAATCAGTCATTATACCTACTCAATGTATTGAATTTGTAGGTTTTCTGTTAAATTCAAAGGATATGACTGTTCGACTAAATGAACGAAAAGTAAATGATATCAAAGGAAATTGTGAAAAAATTATCAAACAGAACACAATTTCCATTCTTGATTTTGCTCAACTTATTGGGAAAATGGTGGCGGCGGAGCCAGGAGTCTTGTATGGGGCTTTACATTATAAAAGTTAGACAAAGACAGTGCTTTGAAATGCAACAAAGGCAACTTTGAAGCTAAAATGACAATCTCTCCAGAGGCAAAATTGTGTGTTCAATGGTGGATTGATAATATTCAGAAATCATTTAGGCCTATCTCTCATGGTAAACCTCATAGGAAAATAGAAACAGACAGTTCAATGTCGGATTCTGGGGGACATGATGTCACAAATGATTGTGAAATAACTGGTCATTGGTCAGACAAAGACAAAAGTAACCATATAAATTATCTTGAACTAAAGGCAACATTCATTTGCCTTCAATCGCTGTGTGGGGGAGATGAACATATACAGATGTTTTTAGATAACACAGTGGCCTTAAAGTACTTGTCTAAGATGGAGGGTAGGAAGCCACTGCTAAATGCATTAGCCAGAGACGTTTGGTTGTGGTGACGTTTGGTTGTGGTGTGAAGAACGCAATATTTGGTTATCTGTTTTTTCAAATCATGGTAAACTTAATATAAGAGCAGATGCACTTAGCAGATTGAGTAAAAAATTGAATGAGGATATGGAATGGTCATTAAAGATGAAATTTGTCCTAAATCAACAAATCCGTTGTTGATATGTTTTTAATTATTAAATATCATTATAAATACGATGTTTACTATGCTATTGGTGTATGTTTAGTGAAAATATGTTTTTAAAGATAAAAACCGAAAAGGCTAACAGGCATTGCTAAAAAATCGAAAAAAATCTAAGGGGAAAAACTCTTGCGCGAATTACCGGATATGACGTCATTGGGAACAAACTATTTTTTGTTTACATTGGGACTGAACGCAAAACAGTATACATTGTGTGAAAATGTGAGAATTAAGCGATGTCAGAGGAAATGCCCGTGATAAAACGGTTACACCATGTGCAACCTTTAGGTTTGGAGCCAGAATACGTGTCTGAGGACGAAAATACATCGGATTCATCAACTGATGATGAAGTCGTACGCGGTGCAGGTGCAAATTGAGAGCTTGTAAAGACTATCGTGTCATGTCATTCGTTACGTTCAGTGGTTCATTACACTATTCACTATTCTAACAAAAATAGCGTATTTATACACTTACAGCAACAACAAACAAAAAAACAACGTAAACATTGTTTTCATCGAAATCTGACAGTAAGTCACCCGCAACACTGCAATATCTTGGTACATACACAATAACCGCGAAATGTAGTATATTCCGAATGAATGGACCTGGTCTATACCTATACATTAATACATGGATATATATAATTTAAACAATATTTTATTCAAGTACTGAATGGGATTGGACAACAGGCAATGCCTATGTAAGACCTCTCCCGTATCAAGGTACATATAAACAATACATTCATATCAAACATAACATAAAATGTGGAATTGTAGTACAGTTTGCATATATTGGTTTGACAATTAAGTTAGAATCTTTGAAACATGTGTACCGTGATTGTTTATTATTAACACGTTATATTGTCAGAAAGAATTTAAGTGAGAAAAAAAAAAAGAATAAATAGAAAGAAAATCATCCTGAAAACCAATACGAAATATATATAAAAATGTACCGATTATTACAAAATATAATGGTTTTAGTATGAGTTTCTGTAACCAATAGTTAATTTTGGAATTTAAGATAACTGAGAACAAAACAAACAAGTAAAAAAAATAAAAATTAGAATAAACAGGAAGAAAGATGACAAAATATAAAAAAAATAATCTAGTATTGTGACAAAACATATCTGAAAATACAATAGTATATACATACATGTACACATTCATGCACATACCTATGTACACATACATATAGATACATACATGTACATGCATCTATAATTCTACGAAAATCTCCTGGTACACTTGATGTATTTGTGGACGATAAGTACAATTTCTGAGTTCGTAGTATCGTCTAGATTGGAACTGCCATTCAGTATCAAGTCAATGTTGATATGCGTGACATCAACAAGATTGGCTAGGGTATCAAGTAAGTCATTTCTGAATTGGTTATACAGTGGACAGTTGAAAAAGAAATGAGTATTGTCCTCACATGGATTGCCACATTTCGGACATACTGCTGAATCTGTCAAGAAGTGGTCAAATAAATGCTTATTTAGGTTACTTGAGTTATTTCTTAATTGACAGTGGATGATGTTATAATTCCTATTTCCTATATTATAGTGATATGGACTGTTAGTCCTATGTTCAATAGCCTTAAGTTTATGCTTAAATTGTTCAACAGATGGTGCATTTTTAGCGTCTAAAGGTAAAGCATTCCACAATTTAATTGTACTCGGTAGAAAGCTGTTATAATATGATGTTGTACGACAAAGAGGGAGACGTAAGTTTAATCCTGAAGTTCGAAGGTTATAATTATTGTTTACAGGTAAGTATGGCTGGATTAAATTATACATGTAATCCGGACTTATGCCATAAATTATTTTGTAAATAGTTACAAGTTTATGATCTTTTCTTCTTTTTATTAATGTTTCTAAGTTCAATTCATTATATAAGTATGATCTAGAGGAATTGCACCTCAGGCCTGTTATTATTCGTGCTGCTTCAACTTGGACGCTCTCTAATAGATCAGATTCTCCCTGTGTACAGTTATCCCATACGGAATCGCCATATTCCAGTATGGGTCTTATAAAGGCGATATATATTTTCAATAGAGAATGTCTGTCAAGTTTGTACTTAAGCATTCTTAGAATGTTTAATCGTGCACATGCTTTTTCGTATATATTTTCTATATGATGCGACCAAGTTGCATTGGACTGAATTGTTAATCCAAGGTGGCAATGTAACTCCACGTCTTGTACTATATCATTATCAAAGTAGACTGGTGGGTGGTTATAGTTTCTTCTAGTGCAGACAAGGCTTTTGGTTTTTTGGGGGTTAAATATAACAGCCCATTTTTTTGACCATTCAGATATTTTGCAAAGATCATTTGTAAGAGAGTTGGCACATTCTACTGGGTTTTTATCAACGACAACAAAAAGAGAAGTGTCATCAGCAAATAACCGTACATCATTCAATAAGTCATCTGTGATGTCATTTATATAAAGCAAAAATAGAAACGGACCTAAAACAGAGCCTTGCGGAACACCTGCATCTATAGTACTGAAGCTTGAAGAGAATCCATCTAGGACTACTTTTTGCTGCCTATCAGAGAGATAGCTACGTATCCAGTTACATAATAAATCATTGATACCATATTTAGCTAATTTAAAAAGCAATCCAGCATGCCATACTTTGTCAAATGCTTTAGCAATATCGCAAAATATAAATCGTACATCTTTCCCAGTGTCGAGGTTGCTTATTATGTTATTATATATTTCTATGAGCTGATTTACTGTAGAGTCTCTAGGTTGAAAGCCTGCCTGGTATTTGCACAGAAGGTTATTCGTTTTGATATAGTTGAACAAGTGTTTAAATACGATTTTTTCCATCAATTTGCAAATAATACTGGTAATGGATATGGGCCTATAATTGCCCGGCATGTCAGGTTCTCCCTTGCCCTTAAAAATAGGAGTTACATTCGCCTGTTTCCATTGGTATGGTACTTTTCTAGTGGACAATGACAGATTAAAAAGTCGCGTCAATGGAGCAGCGATGCTATTTATAACTAATTTTAACACCTTTGGGCTAATCATATCTGGGCCTGGAGGTTTCGATAATTTCAAGATTTTCAATTGATCAATTACTTCCGTTTCATTTATAATAAAGTCATTCATTTTAATGTCAGTGCGATTATGAAAAGTAGGTAATTCCGGTTCATGTTCAATATGAGATGTTGCAGAAAAGAAAGCATTCAATGCGTTTGCTTTTTCTACTGGATGTATTAAAATACGACCGTTATTTTTTATTGGAAAGTTTGGTTGAGTTACTTTGTTCAATTTAGAGATCGATTTTGCTATACGCCACCATTTACCCGGGGGGATTGATTTATCAGTTAACTGGGATGTAAGTTTAGTCTTGTATGATTCCTTAGATTCGCGGATTAAAGCAATTACCTCATTTCTAAGTTGCCTAAACATTGACCAATGTAATGGATTGTTTGAAGACTTAGCTTTCTTGTGCATTCTGTTTCGCTGTCGCATTTTAAAGCGTATATTATTGTTCATAAACGGTTTATCATTGGGACGTATAACAACAGTCTTTGTAGGTACATGACGTGTTACACAATCATTAAAAGTATTGCAAAAATTAGAGTATACTGCGTTTATATCATCACAGTTAAACACGTCATCTTCCCAGTTAGTATTCTGTATATCCGTATTAAGACCATTTATGTCAGTGGCATCATAATTTCTAATAACCCGTTTGTAGGCTAGTCTTTTAAATGTCTGAAAGCTAATTTCAACAGACACAGGAGAGTGTGTGCTGCATATTGGTGTATGTACATTCATGTGTTTAGTTAGCGATGTATTATTCGTAATAAATAGATCAATGCACGTTCCCGGCGTCACAGTAAAGTTGGTTGGCTCGTTAATAATATTTGTCATATTTAATCTTTGTAACAATAGTTTAAATCTGTTAGACGAATTTGATAAGACGTCGATATTAAAATCCCCTGTCACAAATACTGGGATATTATTATTCAATGATTGGGATATACTGTCATATAACAAATCCAATAGGTGTACCTGAGAGTTTGGCGGTCGATAGAACGCGCCAACTAAAAATTTACTGTTATCGTTACACATTACTTCCAGCCATAACAGTTCAAGATTATCATTCATAAGATCCCTCCTAACGGAACAGTGAAGGTTATCTTTAGCATAAATTAGTACACCACCGCCGTGCCGATTACGATCTCTACGAAATGGGTTTTGAAATCCGGTTAATTGTAATTGGTTATCCGCTATCGAGGCGTCGAGGTGGGACTCGGTGATACAAATAATATCATGAGATGCTAATTCATTTTCGACAATATCTAATTTTGGAAGTAGACTGCAGACATTATTGTGAACAATTGAAATATTTGACTTAATAATACCGTTACTCGCTCCAGGGCCAGGATTAGACTCAATACCTGCTAAGATAAGAAGTGTCACCTTAACAATTAGTTTAAATAAGTCATTGCCGTTTTTACAACTCATAAAATGGCAGTGAAGTGTTTGTATAATCCATTTAGTAATTGGTTTTAGACAGTTCCATATTCCCACATGGATATATATGTATGTAACTCTATGGTAATACGAGCGTCAGATTTTTTTCACCGTTAAGTAGACATGGAACAAATATATTTATTAGATATTATCCATAATTGATAAAAAATGAATAAAAACAATAATAAATGAAACAGCATATAATTTCGGCGCCATAATTGCTATAGTATTATATATTTGCCATAAGTCGCCATCAACACCAAACCCTCTAGACGCGGTGTTTGCAATATGACACGCTCTCTAGTCTCCACGTGCCCCCAAATATCAATACAGACTAATAAAATATTGCGGTGCACTATTGAAGTGCAGCCTAATTTGGGTACATACGTCGGTATATCACAAAAGCACGCACCATTTAGGGAAACCTAGTTTTATGATATATTTCCTGTTTATTGCAATTACTTGAGCGATGTAATACCGCCGAGGGCAGACGCGTATTGCACAAGACGGATATATCACATGATATTTGTCGCGCACAAAGAGAGAAAAATACTATGATTTAAATAATATAGCCAAATGTATTATGAGAACGATATAGACAGTTAGTAAGTATACTTACTCATGTATACTTACTCCTGATATACAGATCGAAAACAGACCAAATATATCAAATTACCATAATATAAAGTATATTATTCTATTATACTTGTTTTACTTATTGCACGAGCTAAGAGGCGTTATTGTTGTTGCTTTGCCATAAACAATTACTGAATTAATATAAAGGCTAGTAATATTATTATTTTCTGCCTTGTAATAAATATCCATGAAACATTTTGTATTTTTTTTTCAAATCCATAGACCTATATATGTTGATAATATATATCTATAATACTATTGGCAGAAGAGGGTGTATAATTTAAAATTATTAAAATTAAAATTTGGAAACAAAGACATAGTGTTTATTTCACCGGATTCATTTAAATTTATATGCTGAACGTTCTTAGCAATCTTTTAAAAAAAAGACGGCTACATAATATTAGCGCCGTCAACTCTTCATTGATTCACGTAAAGACGCATGCTTCTAATTCAACAGCTAAACATTCACGGTGTATATAAAGATATAAGACTATACACCTTTCTTCAATTTATCATACGTATACCCGATGAGGTGCTAAGATAATTGAACATAAATTTCAATCTTACTTCATGTATGAATTTCCTCAACGCCGGTCGAATAGGCGAATACAACTTGCTTGGAGACGGCGGGGTTATGCACTTCTCATTTTCATAGTCGTATATCGTTGGTACCGCTGTTGATTTTAATCTGCATGGCCTTTTGTTCTCCAAATTCAAAGATAATAAAACCAAAGGATGGACTTCCAACGAAGTCAACTCAAAATGTTTGCTACAAACTCGCGCGTCTTTCGTAGGTTCCCACTTTCTCGACGAGTCGGGCGATTTTCTTCGGTAACGACTACCCACACTTCAAATCTTAATATATCATTATCTCGATTAGGGAAACGAAAAAAACTTAGGTTATTATCTTGTCCTTCTTTATGCAAACTTTTTCACCCAGCAACAACACACGGCATTTTTAACAAGTACCATAAAACGTAATCCTACATAGACAATACTATACAACTCAATGCGACACCGCGAATCGTTTGGTACCAATGACGTCACAGGATCACGTGTCACTTACCTGTCTTCAAAAAGGGCGAAACTCGAAGCGTGTGCGCTATGGGATAAAATTGGCTACTGTGAGAAAACGGGACAACCAATAAGTGTAAGATTTGAAAATACTGTATATTATATACATATATTTCCGAATATATACTCAAAATACACGCTATATTTCACCTTTAAGTGAAGCCGTGTTTGAGAATATCCAAATGAAGATGGGACTGTGTGATATCGATTTATTTGCTTCTTCTAAAAATTGGAAAATACAAAAATATGTGTCATACATTCCGGACATAAATGCATTTGCTGTTAACGCATTTTCATTAACGTGGAACAACTATGAACTTAATTATATATTTCCGCCTTTCAGAGTGTTGGGTTCGGTTCTTCAAAAAATATGCGAGGATGCAGCAGACGCGATTTTGGTGGCGCCAATTTTCACGACACAACCCTGGTTCCCGAATTTGCTTCATCTGATATGCGGACAGTGTTACATACTTCCGAAGGTGGAGAGAATATTGTCACTACCATATTGTCATGATTGATTTAATCATTATTCAATTGGATTGGATGTAGAGACAAATAGTACAACATTAACAAAGAATAAAGTTGTGTTTTTTTTAATCAATTATTATTACTTGAACGGGCATTTACTTACAACATAATTTTGGAACATGGACTCTAAAACATTCCTTTAATTCTCAGTCAGTGGATTGGTCCGATAGAATTATAATCCACTGAGAATTA
The DNA here is from genome assembly GCA_037043455.1 of Cyrtodaria siliqua. Lineage (NCBI taxonomy): Eukaryota > Metazoa > Mollusca > Bivalvia > Adapedonta > Hiatellidae > Cyrtodaria > Cyrtodaria siliqua. The sequence continues at coordinate 11,052 of JAWPHD010005445.1, read as the reverse complement.
TAGGCCCACCCTTATATTCCCGCCCTAGTGTAACATGTTCCATGTTCAGAAATTATTCCCTCTGAAGATCTTGGGTTTGGTCACGCGACAGGTCACATGTTCACTCCTCTAATTCTCAGTGAATTGGTTCCGATAGAATTATAATCAAACTTCACCTTACAGGTAAGTCTTGTTTAATTTTACAATTCTTCACCAGTTTTTCATTAACGGGTTGACCTTTTGAACTACTGACTCCCAAATCAGTAGCAGTCATTGCCTCACAACAGGCAATAAGACAATTAAATTTAAAGACAGTGGATACAATCCTTCACAAGTTATGGAGCAGAAACTAATTTCATTAATAAGTCACAGTGCCCTAGACCTTTGACCTACAGATTCCAAAACTAATAGCGGTCATCCTAACATCAAGGACGATGTTTTAAGTTTGAAGACTGCGGGTGCATTACTTTACAACTGTCACAAGTTACTGAGCGGAAAGGATCGTTCATTATCAGAGAGACGAAATAACTATTAGGTAAAAAGGCTCTGAGATAATTGTCTCAATTTAGATGCACTCTTGGATGCACAACAGAGAATACAATCGCAAAAAGACAGCTACGCTTCACGCTCACTAATTCCTATCTTTTGAAAAATGAAATACACTGAGGCCTTCACAATCACTAATTTCTATCTACTGAATAATGAATTAAGACATGCAATATTCAGGGCGGCATGCATTTGCATGCTTTCACACTCATTATTGCTTTCTATTGAATACTGACGAACGCTAATTTGCCATATATGGAAACTTAGATTTCCATATATATATATGGAAACTTAGATTTCCATATAAGAATATGGAAACTTAGATTTCCATATAAGACAATCTTGTTTATGGCAAAATATTTCGAGAGGAAATTATGAAAAATACGTAGTTACTGAAAAACACTAGATGAGCATGTTATCCTTATCTTTGGCAAGGTTTATGCATAGAAATGTGGCATTAAAGGTTAATACATTTGAAATATGGTGGTTGTTTAGGCAGGCATTGTGTTATGCATCGCGTACCTGGAGTGTTTTGGGTATACACATGGGTGTGGGAGGGTGGTATCCCCCGCCCCGCTAGTGGTGTCCCCAGCCCAGCTGGTGGGGGTGCAGGAATTTTAAAAAAACAAGAAATCCGTGGATTCACATGTCTCGCCTAACGGGGGCTGGACTTAAAAATAAAAAGGTCAATGATGCTTAAATGAAAGTTTGTAAAATTTTAGTAACTAAAAACAATCAAGTTTTCTGAGATGACATTTAAGTGCATTTGTTTAAAAACATAAAATTCCCATCATTATTTTTTTTAAAACATTGCAAAACAACAGGAACAGGATGGCCTTAGATCGCTCACCTGGTAATCATGGGCAATAAGTCTGCTGTGTGAAGTCTGGCATGGGCATTTTTTAATTTGTCCCACTTTCTTCTATGAATGAATTTTCATAAAAATGGGTGGGAGGGTGGAGCTTATATTAACATTCTAAACAAATATGGTAAAGATCAGATAAAAAATGAAGTAACTACAGATTTAACAAAGGAAAATACAATATAACATTTTTCAACAAATCAAGGGCCATAACCTGTCTTACTAACTAGATCTAGCTGGTTTTCGAACTTGTCCAAAATTTCATTGATATACAATGCTTTGCACAACAAGACATCATACTGAGGCTTCCTGCCAAATTTTGCAGAAATCCAACAAGCCGTTTAGGAGGACTAGCGCAGACAAGAAATTTAAAGTAAAAATGTCAAAGTGCCATAACTCCGTCAAAAATCCGCAAATTGGAACAAAAGCGCAATATGCACAACTAGACATCTTACCGATGCTTCCTGCCAAGTTTCGTCGAAATCCAACAAGGCGTTTGTTTAGGAGGAGTAGCGCCGTCAAGAAATTAAAAAAAAAATGTCAAGAGGCAGTAACTCCATCAAAAATCAACGAACCGGAAAAAAAATGCAATAGGCACAGCAATGCTTCCTGCTAACACGGCGTTAACACAAAAAAGTTTTTTTATAAAATAAATAATGAAATAAGAAAAAATTCAAAAAATAATTATTTTTTTAAAATAAATAAATAAATAACCAAAAAAAAAATATAAAAAAAAGAAAAGAAAAATTATACTAATAATAAAAAAAAAAGCAAAACATCTGGTAAAGTTAGGTAAAGTGAAAGCCCTATCGTATTAACGAGGCAAAATATAGCATTTTTAACTAAATCAAGGGCCATGTGTTCGAACTTTTGCGAGCTTTCATTGTGATATTAACAATCTGGTAAAGTTTGGTAAAGATCGGATGAAAAATGAAGGCCTTTGGCCAGTAGAGCTAAAAATTATCAGCTCCAAAAAGTAGGTCAAGGTCATAGATGAAATCCAGGCATCCAAAAAAAAGATGCACTACCGAAGACACAACTATGTCAAAATAGAATGTTTTCTTCCAAAGATTAAGCTACAAATTAGGTTTAAAACATCTAGTGCATAATTCTAGTTCATGAGAAAGTGATGTAAATGTAACAGTTAAAGTTATCTGCCCTTTGTTTGGTTGGTGAAGGTCACATCCACATTTGCTTTGTCACGTTGCAATGTACCACTCAAGATACAATTATAAGCAAAGTTTGAAAGGTCTTAGTGCATACAGTTTGTGAAAAAGTGACCTAAATGCCAAGTTGAAGGTAAACATTATAAGGTTATCTGCCCTTGCTTGGAGGGTCAAGGTCACTTCCTCAATTTTTGCTTTGTCACGTTGCGATGTACCACCCATGATACAACTATAAGCAAAGTTTGAAAGCTCTAGTGCATACAGTTTGGAGAAAATGACCTAAACGCAAAACGTGAATGTTGATGCCGCCGCCACCGCTGCCGCCGCCGCCGCCGCCGGAAGAGCAACACATATGTCTCTTTTTTTCTTCGAAAAGGCGAGACAAAAATTAACCCTAAATAAGTCATTTTGAGTGACTTAGAAATGTATTTTGAAGCTATTCTAATTCTCCAGAGTCATTCTTTTTCCTTGATTTATTTATCCCTCACCCTTCACTTTTTATAGCATTTATTTTGCATTTTTAGCTTTTTCATTTCTCCGACACTAAACTCTGAATTATACGCACGGGCCTATAGGAGTATGCTCAGGTATGCCCCTGGTGTCATGTCTTCTGAAACCTCTCTGAAAAATGTGACCTGGAGTCATCGTGATTCCTCAATCAATTTTCAGAATCAGAGGAGTCATATAGTTCTATGGCAGATCTGGCAAAACAAGACATTGGCGCAATTTCGCGATACTATTGAGCACTGGCCAAATCTTACTGGCAGAGACCTTTTCAGTATGAATCCCCTGTTTGGATATGACATGTCCTAGGTAAGACACGGACTGCATAAAGAGCTCACACTTAGAGGGACCTGGGTTTAGCTTTAAACCATGCTAGGGAAGCTTTGAAAAGAAAGCTGAGACGTTTATTAAATAATATGCTGGGCTAACGTCTTGGAGAAGATAAGTATGTTATCTAGAAAGACGAGGCATTCCCTAAGGTGTAAATCACCAATATGTTCAGTAAGTCTTCAGAAGGTCGCTGGGTCGTTTGCCAAATCCCACGCAGTTCCATGATTCCCAAAAACCTAGATTGCCGACACTAAATGCTGTCTTGGGCTTAACCTCCTTTTCAACCTCTACGTTCCAATACCCAGCTTGCTGTACAGTGTGTAGCCACCCAGAGAAAAAATATCGTCAAACAGAGATAGCTTAGGCCATCCTTAAAAATATATTTGTTTGCTGTTTCCCAACCCAGGATTTTTTAAGTGGGTAGGTACGTAATTATATTTTTTGATGAATACAGTAAAACTCTTAAGAAATTAAAAGAAAAATATACTAAAAATAGTAAAAAACAAAATAATTCAGAAATGCTGTAAAAAATATCTGGGTATGACCCTTTTTTGTGGGTAGGTAGGGAAACAGCAAACCAACAATTTTTTATGGTCGGCCTTATATGCATCCTTTTTGGTTTTGGAGTTCAAAAGGTGCCAATGGTACAACATCAAAGGCGCTGTCCTTTTTACGGACTAAAACCACATTGTTAGATAGAGTTGTAACATTACATCAAACTACCGATGTATTGCAATAGTGATCGCCCAATAGCAATGCATCCATAGCAACTTTGAACTATCGATTACTATTGCCAATAGTATGCTGAACTGAACTATCGATAGTTTCAATAGTCAGTGTATATTTTATTTAATAATCTGATTAGTAACTTCATTTGTGCGTTTTTTGCATCTTCTAATGTTTTTTCCTCTCCTAAAAGTAGCCATTTCGAAAAAATTAAGCAGATGCACGCATGGATTCATTTATGACCTAGAGGGGTAGTAGTATTGATTTTAATAATTCTCGCCTAAAGTGACGTGTCCACCAAACTTTTTTCAAATGATTTTCATCTTGATAAAATCGAGGGTTTATGCAATATCAAGTACCTTTGTCTGCAATCAAAAGGGTAGCGTTCATAGTTTTCCATAAAAGGAGCTAAATGCAAATATTGATGAATGGACAGACATTACCATTCCATAGACCAGATTCGGTAAAAAACCCAGACATGTGTCCATATCAACATGTTACTTCCCTTTTAAAAGTTAATTTCATACTGAACATGTTTAGTGTGCAAAAATGTCCACTATTATAATTGGGAAGTATCATGTTACACACAAAAAAAAAACAAATATAAAAAGATCGGACAGGGAAAGTAGCATTCGAGGAGGACAGTCAACCACAACACACAGAAACAAACACGCAAACAGACAAACAAGAAGGCAAAAGCAATAATAAATGCAAACGACATCACAAACACAAAAGGGTTGACAATAGAGCTACCGCCTTGGAACGGTCAATGGCAAAGTAGGCCACTGGGGGTTTAAACCGGTTCCAGGGTGCACCAAACCTCACACTTACCCTACTCTCATCCCATTAAAACAGGACAGTATAAATAAAGAAATCCCCGCCATGATCTAACCAGCATCAATAGGCAATATAAGTAAAACACAAATATGCTCGTGTAAATATAATACAAAAAAACAATAGCCTAGAAAGCCACAATGAAGGTACTCAATGACTTGGCAGAAGCCAGAGCAGTAAGAGAATAAACCATTAACACTGTTTTTTTTCTCTCACAAATTGACATTTTGATCTAAGCATACATGTATTATACAATTATGGACTTTTCAGCTGTTATACATGATGTGATATGCACCAAAAAAATCATTATTGACCGAGGCGATAGCCGAGGTCAATAATGATTTTTTGGTGCATATCAACATCATGTATAACAGCTGAAAAGTCCATAACTGTTTTATTATATAACCCTCAATTTACAATTATATAAAACAGGTCAATATCAAAAAAACAATTATATAAAACAGGTCAATATCAAAAAAACAGGTCAATATCAAAAAAACAGGTCAATATCGCTAGATATTTTTTCTAAAAAATTACTCTTTAGCCAATTTATAGGTTATATAATAAATCCTGTTGTATCATGAACATGCCATCATACATTAATGCTGATATTTGCTTGTTGATGCAATGAATTAGTTTTAAAGGCCAGGTTATAAAAACTCCAACATGGCCCTTTTTCTAATCATTATGCTATCAAAGAGGTTCTAAATCATATCTAGCATTTTTAAAGCAATTTGGCATGTAAATACATTAAACATTACTCTGTACAGATATAACAAAACAATTGTATCATGTATTTATGTTCTATACAAAACATTTCTGAACTGAATCGAATTAAATAATGTTTAACGGCTCATCAACACATTATAGGTTATTCACAGCCACCCCAGAGAGAGGGGAAGGATACATAGAACAATTCAGCATAATTATTTGTAATTATCACATGTTTTGTAATATATTCAGCCATGGTACTATGTTTAGTGATACTGTTTAACATTTTGACTTGACTTGACTTTTCATGGTTTATCAAGAGAAAAATAACACATTACAATGGTAATGACAGTTTAATCAACCCAGCTGCAGTAGTGACAGCTTATCAGTGGCTGTGGAGTGACATGTGTACTTTATGTGGTTGCTGTATACGGTAATTGCTTCAATTATCAGCTTGACAACTTGTATTGGTTTTTAATCTAAGCATAAATTATGGGAAAATGTCAGTGCATATTATAATTAATGTAATGTTTTCTGCTACTATGGGTCAGTTCAGTGGGTGGACGTTATTAAAATAACAAGAATCATGTCCAGTGAGTTTAGATATGAAATCTGTAACACTGTACTTCATGAAGTTATATTGTTAAATGTAATCAAATTTGGAGATAGTACATATATTTAAGAGACCACTGACCTTGACACAGGGTCAGTTTGATGCTGAAAGTTACTGGAATAAGAACAATGACCAGTGATGTTATATATGAAATTTAAGCACTCTACTCTATACGTCAAAAAAGAGGCCTAAGATGGCCTATGGATGCTCTACTGGCTAAAACGACTCTTATATCAAGGGTTGTCGACATAAAATTCCTATCTACTTTTTTTTAAAACATTGCAAAAACAACAGGGCTAAGATGGCCTTAGATCAATCACCTGGTAATCATGGGCAATAAGTCTTCTGTGTCTAATCTAGCATGGGCATTTTAAAATGTGTCTCACTTTCTTCTATGAATGAAATTTCATAAAATTGGGTGGAGGGGGGGGGAAACAAAACATTTAAAAAAGAATTTGAACAAACAAAATATAATAACAAGAGGTCAATGACCTTGAAGCTCTCCTGATAGGTTTTGATAGCTAGATCAGCATTCCTGTGAAGTTTCATGATGGCAGCCATGTTTAATGTCGAATCAAAATAATTTTCAACAAGGACCAACATCATGTCATGCTGATCGTTTTAGAGAAAGTCCAATATCAATATCACTTATAGTTTTCAAGAAGTAGACGCTACAAACTTGTTTTTTAAAAATCTATTTTTAGCTGTGGCTGCCATCTTGAATTTTTGGCCGACCTGAAATTTTGCAAGGATCAACTAGATAGCAAGAGCAACATTCCCGTCAAGTAGTTTCAGAGGAGTAGTCGCTTCAAGTTTTTACTATATAACTGTATGTAAACAAAGATGGCCGCTGGCTGCCATGTTTAACGTCGAATCAAAATTATTTTCGACAAGGACCAACACCATGTCATGCTGATCATTTTAGAAAAAGTCCCATATCAATATCACTTATAGTTTTCAAGAAGTAGTCGCTACAAATTTGTTTATTTTTAAAAATATTTTTAGCCATGGCGGCCATCTTGAATTTCCGACAGACCTGAAATTTTGCTAGGATCAACTAGACATCGAAAGCTACTATTCTGTGTAGTTTCATGAAAATCCGTCATGTAATTTCAGAGAAGTAATCGCTACAAGTTTTTACTATATAACTCTATGTGAACAAAGATGGCCGCTGGCAGCCATGTTTAATGACAAATTAAAATGATTTTCGACAAGAACCAACATCATGTCATGCTGATCATTTTAGAAAAAGTCCAATATCAATATCACTTATAGTTTTCAAGAAGTAGTCGCTCAAACTTGTTTATTTTTAAATATATTTTTTGCTGTGGCTGCCATCTTGAATTTCCGGCTGACTTGAATTTTCGGTAGGATCAACTAGACATCAAGAGCAACATTCCTGTGATGTTTCATGAAAATCTGTAAAGTAGTTTCAGAGGAGTAGTCGCCACAAATAATTCCTATATAACGCTATGTAAACAAAGATGGCCACTGGCAGCCATGTTTGACATCCAATCAAAATGAACTTTGGTTAGGACCAACTACATGTCGTGACATTCATTTTGGTAAAGGTTTCAAATCAATATCACTTACGGTTTTTGAGAAGTAGTCGCCACAAAATCACATCTTGAATTTCCCGTCTACCTGACATTTTGGTAGGATCAACTAGACATCAAAAGCAACATTCCTGTGAAGTTTCATGAAAATGCAAGTAGTTTCAGAAGAGTAGTCGCCACAAAAAAAGTTAACGGACGGACAGACGACGGACGCCGCACCATGACATAAGCTCTGCTGATCTTTGATCAGTAGAGATAATCATAAAAAATGAGAAAAATCTAGTAAAGTTTGGTAAAGATCAAATAAAAAATGAAGGCCCTATCGTCTTAACAAGGCAAAATATAGCATTTTTAACAAAATCAAGAGCCACAACTCCGCTGTTACTGGCCGATCTGGCTGGTTTTAAAACTTATCATAGCTTTCATTGATATTAACAATCTGGTAAAGTTTGGTAAATATCGGATGCAAAATGATGGCCCTATCGTCTTAACGAGGCAAAATATAGCATTTTTAACTAAATCAAGGGCCACAACTCCGATGTTACCGTCCGATCTGGATGTTTTTCGAACTTGTCCGAGCTTTAATTGATATTAACAATCTGATAAAGTTTGGTAAAGATCGGAGGAAAAATGAAGGCTCTATCGTCTTAACGGAGAAAAGTTAACGACGGACGGACGACGGACGGACAACTCGGTATCCCAAAAGCAGTTCCACCAGTAGAGCTAAAAAGGAAAATAATTTAACGCACATCTTAACACAGTTATTGAAGACGGTACATGTATTTAAGTGGCATTGACTGCGACCCATTGTCAGCTGGAAAGATGGAAGTTATTGGCATTAAGAAGGACAATGACAAGGAATTTATATACGGAATTTGAACACTCTGCTCCAAAGAACAAAAAAGTTATAAGAATTTAACGCACTTTTAACACATTATTTTTGGAGATGGTACATGTATTTAAGAGGCAGAAGGTTATATATGAAATTTGAACATTCTACTCCCAAGGACAAGGAAGTTATTATACAATATGTTGACGCCGTCAAGCCCGCCAACATTTATTGGCGGCGCATATGTCTCGCATTTTTTCAAAAGGCGAGACAAAAATCAGATTGCCATGTATTTATAATACAGATTGCATGAAGTTAATAAATAAGTTGAACAAGAGACAGATTTGTTATTTGTTTTGTTTCCAAAATCTTTACCAGAAATAATTGCACATGTTGGATTAGTTGAAAAGTAGAAAAGCCCATGTTTACTGTCAATATTATATATATATCAAACTTTGTATGCCAGGCTGTTGTACATCTTTACCAATTTACCATAATTAATTACTACAATTTGTATGCCTGCATGCTGTTGTACATCATTACCAATTTACCATAATTAATTACTACAAAAGTCTATAATGTACATTGTATTTAACCTTTTAACCTTTAACTACAGAAAGATTTGTTATCTGCTTTTCACACACCCTATACTTGCTGCAATTACCCCATGTCCACTTTAATATCAGTTCACAAAATGACATTTTAAACTACTGGTGTCGTATTTTATCAAGAATGCAGTACCATAAATGACATTTAAATCTACGGTGTCATGTTTTATTAAGAATGCAGTAGCATAGCATTTATATAAAATCAAATATAACTTTACCTACTTAAAATAATTGAACATTTTAGAACAAAAACCAAAGGACAACAAATTAACGCGCTTTACCAAAAAAATAAATGGAAACGGAACATGCATTTAAGAGACAACTGACCTTCACACAGGGTAATTTGGACTGAAAGTTACTGGAATTATAAGAACAATATTAGTGAGGTTATATATGAAATTTGAACACAGTACTCTAAAGAACAACAAAGTTATAATTTAACGCAATTTAACACAATTTTTTGGAGACGGTACCTTGACACAGGGTCAGTTGAAGGCTGATAGTTACTGTAATAAGAAGAACAATAACCTGTGATGTTATATATGAAATTTGAACACTACTCCAAAGAACAACAAAGTTATAACAACTTTGAGGCAACTTTGACGCAAAATTTACGCTAACACATTGCATTATAACTTTCTTGTCCTTGGGAGTAGAATGTTCAAATTTCATATATAAACTCCTGGTCATTGTCCTACTTAATGCCAATAACTTCCAGGCCTCCAACTGACCCTGGGTCGGAGTCAAGGTCACTTAAATACATGTACCGTCAATATTTGCGTTAAATTTTGGTGACAGTACACAGGATGGGGGATCACGTGATTTCAAGATGGCGCAACAGAAGGAAAAAAATCCCGCTTCGAAGTAAGACTTTCTTTATTACTTCACGCATTTTCAATTAATATAGCGCGAAGTATGCGGAATTTTCTGCACTTTATTCCATAACTTTGATTGTAGATGAATGTTCTATAGACAGTGGCGTACCTGGAGCATTTTGAAATGTACGCCAGATATGAGAAGCGTAGATGCGAACCTCGCAGCGACGCTGCGAGGGGGCGGGGGGGGGGGGGGGGGGTAGGGGGAGGGTGTTTCCCCCTCCCGCCGGTGGGGTTTGGAAGAACATTTTGAAAATTAGGAGGCAAATGATGCGTTCTCAAGCTATATTTCAGCGTTAATATGGCAATTTGAACTTTTATTTTTTCACTTTTGCTGACTAATTGTACACATTGGCGTACGTGCGTATTCCTGGATACGCGCCTGATAGATGTTTTGTTTAATCCTCCCCCATTTCCGAAATGTATTTTTATGAACCGGTCTCGTATACTGGAACGAAGAGGTTTTCATGATTTTTATTTTAAAATGTACTCAGTTGCATCAGTTCTAGTCCCGCAACTTTGCTTTATAAACAAAAAAGTCATATCTGCCACAATTTAAGAGTTATTTGTACTACAGTGAAAAAAAAATGGAATTCCGAAAATGATCTCGAACACTGGAGGCGTGTTAAGAGATCTCGTACACTTGTACATTTGTAATTTATTTGTGTGCTCATAATACTTGACGGTTTGTACCGTGTATGTGATTTACTGGTATTTCTGGTCAGTTTAGGTGCCAATGGTTCTGTGTGGCGTACAAGCAACATGGGGTAACATTATGGGTATGATTTTTCTCAATACTTTACTATTTCAACTATATATTAGGCATGACTGTATGTTGTAAATAAATTGCTTTCACAACGTATATGACTTATGTATCAGCCCGAGCGTGCGGCTGAATATGTAACGGTGAAGG